>JAQIXV010001182.1:0-10477 GCA_034700625.1 Tectocepheus velatus
TTACACCGATTGGCACATCACAAGTGGCAACACATCTCTACTCTATTACCAATTCTGCGGACCATTAATAGTATTGTAGAGAACCTTTGCCCAAAGAATTAATACCGAGTAAGTCATTCAAACTATGCTCAGGTCAAATAATATTAGTTCAATATTACCAGGATCAAATTCCAGTCAATAGGCGAAGGGATTACGCGATTTATTTTGAATTTATTCGACGACGCCGTAATCGACGGAGTGTTACCACAAATGACTGTCTATCCTATGATTCCCTACACTTTCGCCGAACACTTATATGGAGGGGATTATGGGCTTTGGCTGACCAAATATATCGGTGGCATTGATGGGGATGTGCTCTTCAGTAAGACATTGAAAGGTAGTGGAATGTTAATAAAAAATTATTTGTTACCTTGTTTATTTGATTAAATCAGTCGATAGGCTGACAGTATTCTCTTTCCTAAACTGTTGGCACAAATCGATACACATTTGGATTTTGGTCTCAATTTTTGCCATAAGTCTCATCAAAGGCCTAAGGCTTCGGTCGATTTGGGAGGCATTCGAGTCATTCTGGAACTCACTCTCTATAATACTGGCGAAATCTATCAGTCGATTACCCAGTCATTCGTTGGACAGACTGTTGATAGGGTTATGGCTTTTGGCGAATACTGTACTCATATCCATATATTCCGGAGAAATGTATAACAATGTAATCAGCGGTAAAGTCATTGACAAAATCGAGACAATCGGACAGACCGTCACAAAAGAGCACTGGAAGGACTCAAAAATCATTGTAACTGATCCAAGCATAGGCGGGGTGATGTTCTCTGAAGGAGGCACCAAGTTCAATCCATTATTCAATGAGTTGTGGCAGAGAATGGAAATTGAAATGCCTTTCGATCTGACGAGGAATACAACACTCCAGAGGAATATCTTTGAGAGTGTCTTAACTGAGAATAAGATTATTTTCGCCAATAAATTGAGTACTTATTATCTGTTGAGGAAAGTCCAGAACGAGTGGACAGACTTCGTGTCGCTCTACACCGAAGGCACTGACTATTATATATCGGAACCGGAGAGGAGTTCAATGCCTTTCCATTTTCTGTACGTCAAGAGCGAAATCGATGACAAACTCATCAATGCTTTTAATCTGACGTAAGTTTATGGGCTTTACCTTAACTAACAAGATAATTATTTTTAATAATAGGATAACCATGCTACAAGAGAGCGGTATTTATCAATACGAGACCCGAAAGTCAATCACACCTAAAGGGTTCGGTCCCGAAGTCGATACGAAAATACCCGAAGAGTTTCGATTAGAACCCATTGTTTTTCGGGAAATTAAAGGGATTTTTGTGTTACTCCTCACAGGACTGGGATCTGCTTTTGTTGTTCTCATAATAGAGATAATGGTTACCATTATTCGTGAAAAAGGTATTTGGGTTGTGGTCAGCGGTGGTGAAAAAGGAGAATATGTCAGAAATGGTGCCAGGGTCGACAATTATTCTCATGACACCATTAGTATCGTTGAGTTGAATTAAAACATGGAAGTCATTATTTTCATTATTGTTCTTATTAACATGAGCAATATTTCACCTAGCACGGCTTTATTTGTGATTTTCGACCAAATTAACATAATCTTGTAAATTTTAAAATATTTTCTCTTTAATTTTCAATGTATTCTTGAATTTAAGTAATAAAATGTAACCCGGCACACAAAAGGATTTTAATAAATTTTCTAAACCCATCTTGCTTAATTATCTTGCTTAATCATTTTAATATTTATCTCAATTTTCTTGATTAGTCCGATCCCAGGTCTAAGATTTCGAGTAATTCTGGGACTCGAGTCACTACCTGTTATATATTGTCCGTCCCTATCAGTAGAGGGAAGTCTATAATCCATTCATTGACTATAATTGATAGTGTTATGACTATTGGCGAATACTGTTCTCATTATCAAGATCATTATTTTTCTTTTTCCACAAAAAAATATCTGTGTTCTCAATTTAATATATTTTGAAAATGACCTTACACAAATAATTGACCAATTTTAATTTTAATTTTAATTTACTTCATTTTTAAATATCCTAGAATCTAGGTGCTAGATCATTAGCATTTATTAAAAAATCACTCAATTGTTATCAATAGAATTTTTATAAAATTCACTTTGTCAATTAACTTCTAATTAATGTACAAGTTCTTAATACTACCCACAATGGCTATTAACCTTGAGATTAAGCATTCACAAATGTCAAATGTGACAAGACCATTGTAGAGTACCAGTCATTTTATATCTTTCTGGTGTATTGAAAAAAATATCCAATTTTTAGATAAAACGATATAGATACATTTAGATATAATTTATTTTTTTTATAATTGATCTTGTAACAATTCCGTTGTACACTACGTTATAATGTTTTTCTATAAGGTCATTTATTAAGTCATAAAAAAACTCGAGATTCAGATTAAATAATACTTAACAAGAATAATAAATTTCTACTCCCACGTGGATTCTAATGTAGGAAGAGCAATATTTCATACACTGCAAAGAAAATAGGTCAATTAATAAACTATGTAATGATTAATTTTTTTGGTGACTAGGACTATAAGTAACAACTATCTATATAATGGAATGTACCAGGCAATAATTCGATATAATATTTTATATAAAAATAAAATATAAAATAAAAAATATATACAATTAAGAGATTCATATAATTTAGAGAAAAAAACAGAGAAATGTCTTACAATTCAAATAAGAGTTGCGTTACTATCGGTCCGTCGGAGACGACCAGCAAATGGACCGTCAACTCAACGGAACCGGCGCTCAATTTCAATACACTTATATATCCTCCACTTTTGACTTACACCGATTGGCACATCACAAGTGGCAACACATCTCTACTCTATTATCAATTCTGCGGACCATTAATAGTATTGTTGAGAAATTATGGCCAGAAAATCAATACCGAGTAAGTCATTCAAAAATAACTAATTATTTTCAATTAGAATAACTTATCTTTAAATTACCAGGATAATATTCCAACCCCTCGGGCATAATACAATTGACTATTTTATAAAACTAATTAATGGCTTTTTGTTTGATGGAGTGATGCCACAAATGTTAGTCTTCCCAATGGTTCCCCGCACTTATACCGATGGCTTATATGGAGAGGAGTATTGGATCACAAGATATATCGGGGGACTCGACGGGGATGTAGTGGTCAGTCAAACAAAGAAATGTATACCAAGCAATATTTAGACGATATTATCTAAACCCTAATTTATTTTGTTATTATTATTTCTAATTGAACTTTCTTGACCCTTTTGACTTTTTTGACTTATTTTAACCTTTGTAAATTTAATTAATTCTCTTCCTTAGTGGAGAGGAATGCGTTCGATTATTTAAATTGTTGGGACGGTTGGCTTTATGTCGGAATATTTGCTTCTATTTTGTTAATAAGTCTGATCCCAGGTCTTAGGCTTCGGTCATTCGGGGAAGTATTCGAGTCATTCTGGGACTCACTATCAGTAATACTGTCGGACTCTATCAGTAGAGGTCACTCTATTAGAAATCCATTGGACAGACTGTTGATAGGGTTATGGCTTTTGGCGAATACTGTTCTCATATCCATATATTCCGGAGAATTATATAACGTTTTAATCAGTGGTAAAGTCATCGACAAAATCGAGACAATTGAACAATTGTTTACAAAACACCACTGGAGAGGGTCTAAAATTTTGTTAAATGACCTGGGTATCATGGACCTCTTGTTGAATAGTGACCAGTATAATCCTATGATAGCTCATTTTCGCAATAGAATTGAGTTAACCAATCCATATGAAGTCGTGTCCAACTCATCCGTATTGAAGGATGTGATCGAAAGCGTATTATTGGGGGAAAGGGTTATAATCGCAAATAAGTTGAGCACTTTGTTTCTGCTTAGGAAAGTACAGAATGAATGGCCAGACCTCAAGAATCGCTACACAGAAGGCATTGACTTTCATATATCTAAACCCCAAAGAAGTTCAATGCCTTACTTCTTGATGTATAACAAGGAGATTTTCGACGAAAACCACATCAATATATTTAATGAGATGTATATATCTAATCAATAGAAGATAATTATCAAATATCTTGTTAATCAATTAAAAATTGCAGGATTACTCGCCTCCAAGAAAGTGGTTTATATCAATACGAGACCCAGAAGTCGGTCACTCCTAAAGGTTTCGGACCGGATATCGATTCAAAGAGTGAGACGACAGACAATCCACTGATTGAGTCCATAAACGTCTACGACATCAGAGGCGTTATGGCTCTCCTGTTCGTAGGTCTGGTATCCGCTTCTGTGGTCATTATTATTGAGATAATTGTGTTCGTTGTCTACACCGCCAGTATCTGGATTCTCGAATAAATGTTATCTATTAACTATCAATTTTAATCTTGCACAACCGATTCTTTTCCTATGCATGGGATCTTCTATGATCTTGATTAATTGAAAAACACAAATAAATACTAATAAATATTAAACTTTTTTTGGCTATTGATAAATTGATAATGAGATTATTAATGAACCAGATTATTAAACTGCTTAAACAGCTTAACATGGAATATCATATTTAGAAAATATCACATAAAGTGTCGAAACAATTTTCTGATCAATTTTTCTCAATTAAACTGAACTAAACTCCAAGTAAACTATTCTAATGAATTTTCAGTGAGATAACCAAATTCATTCAAAACTTCCTGTTATAAATACGTGCAATATGTTTATCAAGATAATTTCAATTTTTAAATTAACAAGTTTATTGATGTTATTTCATTCAAGTCTATGAGTTTCAATGAAAATTACTAGGTTAATAAAAATGCTAGATTAAGATGAAGTAAGTTCACAAATTAAAAGTGTAAAGTCTAAGTTTATAATCTCAATTGTTTTCAATAATATTCTTAATGAATTTTCTGTAAAACTCGCCAATTCAATTTAAACTTGTATTTATGAATTATTAAAGACAAGTTTAAATTGAATTGGCGAGTAGTACAGAAAATTCATTAAGAATATTATTGAAAACAATTCATAAATGCAACACGATCATTTGGTTTTTCAAGTACCAATCAGTTTGGTCTAATTATTTCAACATTTCTCATATTTTACAACCGCTAGTACCGATCAGTCAAAACATTACCATGCATATTTAATTTTTGAAATCCAACTTTAAACATCTAAATATACTACTGACATTTGACATATAGCCATTTTAATGACAATGGTGAATATTACAGCCCATGTCCAGATATAAGCGAGGAAAAGTAGCAATGATTTCTTCAAAACATATAATTGACTTTTCAATACTTTTCACGATTTATATTAACCGAGACATTAAACATTCATAAATGTCATACTTGTGCCAGGATCAATCTGATGTACCAGGCGATTTTTTTAGTTGAAAGAGCAATAATTAATGTTCTTGGTCATTGATAGAATTATTTTTGAGAGTAACGAATAAGTCTTAACTTATTTTAGAACAAAAGGATATAAATGTCTTATAATTCAAATAAGAGTTGCGTTACTCTCAATGAGTTGGAGATAACCAGCAAATGAACCGTTAACTCAACGGAACCGGCGCTACATTTCAATACAATTATGTTTCCCCCACTTTTGACTTACACCGATTGGCACATCACAAGAAGCAACACATCTCTACTCTATTACCAATTTTGCGGACCATTAATAGTATTGTTGAGAACTTATGCCCAAAAAATCAATACCGAGTAAGTACTTTGAAAATTCAAAGATTGTATTATTATTGTATACATATTTATATTAACAGGATCATATTCCGGCCACTCGGTGAAGAATTAGCTGAAACGTTTTTTCAATATATCGTTAATTTTGTAGTCGATGGAGTGGTACCACAAATGCTGGTCTTTCCTTTGGTTCCATACACTTATATGGACGGCGTATTTGGAGAAGACTATTGGATCACGCAATACATCGGAGGACTGGATGGGGATGTGATAGTAAGCCGAACAAGAAAACGTAAGAAAAACATACTAGATAAATTGAAACTTTCGAAACTTTTGTTTATTAATAGTGGAAAGGAATGCATTCGAGTATCTAAACTGTTGGGACCGTTGGCTTTATGTCGGAATACTTTTCTCACTTTTCTCTATAAGTCTGATCCCAGGCCTTAGGCTTCGATCATTATGGGAGGCATTCGAGTCATTCTGGGACTCAATGTCTATAATACTGTCGGACTCTATCAGTAGAGGTCACTCTATTAGACATCCATTGGACAGACTGTTGATAGTGTTATGGCTTTTGGCGAATACTGTTCTCATATCCATATATTCGGGAGAATTATATAACGTTTTAATCGCCGGTAAAATAATCGATAAAATCGAGACAATAGAACAGCTCTACACAAAAAAGTACTGGAAAGGGTCTAAAATTATAATGATTGACCTAGGTATCATTGACTACGCCATGAATGGTGACAAAGAGGATCCAATAGTTAGGGATTTTCAATCCCGAGTCGAATTCACCTTTCCCACTCAAATCTTGGTCGATTCTAATCTAATGAAAGGTGTCATCAAAAGTATCTTAACTGAGAATAAAGTGATTGTCGCCAATAAGTTGAGTACTTATTATATGTTAAGGAAAACCGAAAACGAATGGCCAGACCTCAAGTCTCAATACAAAATCGGCACTGAACTTCATGTGTCCGAACCGCAGAGGAGTTCAATGCCTTACTTTTTTATGTACGTCAGGGCTGTATTCGACGAATACCACATCGAAATCTTCAATCAGACGTAAGTCACACTTTATTTGAAAATAATAACCTTGGTATTATCTTTCAATTTAAGGATAACATATCTCCAAGAAAGCGGTTTAATTCAATTCGAGGCCCGAATGTCTGTCAATCCTAAAGGTTTTGGACCGGATATCGATTCAAAGCGTGAGACTACAGCCGATCCTCTCATTGATTCCATAAATATTTACGAAATCAGAGGAGTTATGGCTCTCCTGTGCGTAGGTCTGGTATTTGCTTTTGTGGTCTTCATAATTGAGATAATTGTGGCCATTGTTTGCACGGGCAGTATCTGGATTCTCGAATAAATGTTATCAGTCAACTATCAATTTTAATCTTGCACAACCGATTCTTTTCCTATGCATGGGATCTTCTATGTTCTTGCTTAATTGTTTTGAACTTATTTATTTGTGTGTTTAAGCTATTGATAAATCGAAAGATTCAACTCAAATAATAATAGATTTTTCGAAAATATATCCTGTTAATCTAAATTTGCATTAATCTATAAGAATTCAGAGAGACAAGGTTATATTTAGAAGGTACAAGTTGTTGACAAAATTGCCTATAAAAAGTTGCAAACAATTTCCAACACAATTATGAAAATATTAATGGATTTTCAGTACAACTCTCGAACTCAATTCAAACTTGATATTAAAAATTCATAAATTAAATGATAGTTGAAATTTCATTACGACTAATTATTCCAGAATAACCTTAAAATTCAAAAATGCTATTTTTCAAAATACCACTCCATTTATATCATTTTACTTAAAGCTGAATATTGATTCTCGTTGTTCTGGATATCATCAGTGGCTCAAAAAACACTTAACAAGTTTCGTAACAAAAACAGTAAAATGTCTTACAATTCAAATGAGAGTTGGGTTACAATCGATCAGCCGGAGACGACCATCAAATTGAAATCCTAATGGATAATTTGAAATTTAAATGTGTACTTGGTACGAAAAAGTGGTCGAATTAATAAATTTATTGACGGGGTTTATAAATAAAATTAATAAGACTTAATGTGTTTTAAGATTAAAGGATTGTTGAGATGTTATGCCCAGAAAATCAACACCGAGTAAGTAAATACAAAATAAATGATCATTGTCGATTTGACTTATTTCACCAGGATTACATTTCGACCACTCGGGCACCATATGATTGACTATTTTATAAAACTAATTAATGGCTTTTTGTTTGATGGAGTGTTGCCACAAATGATGGTCTTCCCAATGGTTCCCCACACTTATACCGATGGCTTATATGGAGAGAAGTATTTGATCACACGATATATCGAAACTTGCTATTGAAAATTCATAAGTTCAATATGTCAAGCTCATTTTAATTATTTCATTCAAAATAATATTCAATTATTGATTGATAACTATAATTGTGCGGATCATTAATAATATTGGGTAATTTGGAAATTGAAAAGTGTGCTTGGTACGATAAAATGATGTAATATCTTTTTTGACGAGCTTTTTGGTTATTCAACAACTGATGTCTATCGGCCATAATATTGAAACGATTTAAGAGAGACCCAGAGGCGGTCGCAATGGCCACAAACCGGATCTCTGCTCGTTTTTATGAGTTTGTCGTCAAAATAGTCTCTTTCGGGCAAACTTCTGGGATTGAGACCAAACCAAGAGATGGTCTCATTTATCCTTCTTCAGGATCAACTCCGTGATGATCCAAGACTATGATTCCACCTAATCGAGGGCTGTCGGTATGCAGGAAGTTGTCCTTCAGTTCCGTTCTGACGGTCACTTTCTGTTCAACTCCTGATTCGACCCAGATCCACGACTATCGGTATACAGGTCTGGATATAGCGCTAAGTTGTTCCTTAGTTGGGACAATTACAGTCACCTAATAGTTTGATCCGTTTGTACGTTCGGTAAACTCTTAGTTTATATTAAAAACACGTGACTTTGTATACAATGAATCGGTAACCAAAACTCTGACTAACCGCACGTTAACACTAATAACAATTATCCGACTTTCGGATAATTGGTGACTTATTCGTATTTAATTTAATCAAAAGTTAATTAATTACACAATTAATTGCATTTAAAGCTTTATTTTCAATAATAAAAGAATAAGAGAATTACAAAACGTGTCTTTGATTTGCTCCCAGAAAACAGAATCACAAAAATTATGACTTTCAATAAAGTAAGTCATAATTTTGATAAACATTTCAATAATTAATAATTAACTAAAAACAGTCGTTATATTAAGAGTTGAGTGTCCGTTGAGACGAACATAAACAGGATTTAGTCTTTTAACTGTAAAATCCGGTAATTAAATGATTATATTTAAAATAATCAATAATTAAAAGATAATTATAGTAACTATTAGTTACGTGACCGACAGAGGGAGCCGTTAAGGAAGAGTGAGTCTGATCCATGAAACCGATGTGTTTCAATATTACCATGCATATTTGATTTTTACGATTGTATTTTTGCAATTTCCATATATGAGTGAAGACAAGTAAAAAGGTTTTAAATGTTAATTGAATTTTAGGTACGGCTCACCATTTCTATTATGTCCGTTATTATAAATTCATAAATGCCATATATTTGTCAGGATCATTCTAACGTACAAGTCGGATCATTTCCAGGGTACATTGATATTTATTGTTCTAGGTTATCAATAGAATTATTTTTGAGAATTAAAAATAAGTCTTAACTAATTTTAGAACAAAAGAATATAAATGTCTTACAATTCAAATAAGAGTTGCCTTACTCTTAATGAGTTGGAGACAACAAGCAAATGGACCCTCAACTCAACGGAACCGGCGCTAAATTTCAATACACTTATGTTTCCCCCACTTTTGACTTACACCGATTGGCACATCACAAGAGGCAACACATCTCTACTCTATTATCAATTCTGCGGACCTCTGATAGTATTGTTGAGAACTTTTGCCCAGAAAATCAATACCGAGTAAGTCATTCAAAAATAACTAATTATTTTCAATTAGAATAACTTATCTTTAAATTACCAGGATAATATTCCAACCCCTCGGGCATAATACAATTGACTATTTTATAAAACTAATTAATGGCTTTTTGTTTGATGGAGTGATGCCACAAATGTTAGTCTTCCCAATGGTTCCCCGCACTTATACCGATGGCTTATATGGAGAGGAGTATTGGATCACAAGATATATCGGGGGACTCGACGGGGATGTAGTGGTCAGTCAAACAAAGAAATGTATACCAAGCAATATTTAGACGATATTATCTAAACCCTAATTTATTTTGTTATTATTATTTCTAATTGAACTTTCTTGACCCTTTTGACTTTTTTGACTTATTTTAACCTTTGTAAATTTAATTAATTCTCTTCCTTAGTGGAGAGGAATGCGTTCGATTATTTAAATTGTTGGGACGGTTGGCTTTATGTCGGAATATTTGCTTCTATTTTGTTAATAAGTCTGATCCCAGGTCTTAGGCTTCGGTCATTCGGGGAAGTATTCGAGTCATTCTGGGACTCACTATCAGTAATACTGTCGGACTCTATCAGTAGAGGTCACTCTATTAGAAATCCATTGGACAGACTGTTGATAGGGTTATGGCTTTTGGCGAATACTGTTCTCATATCCATATATTCCGGAGAATTATATAACGTTTTAATCAGTGGTAAAGTCATCGACAAAATCGAGAGAATG
>JAQIXV010001183.1:0-10475 GCA_034700625.1 Tectocepheus velatus
TTCTCGCATGGCTTGGCCTTGGGTGGGCTTGGTGATTTCATTAATCTATCCTGGATGTAAATCCTTGCCTCTTCCACGTCTTCCTCTGTGGGCCTGTAGTCATTGCTGCAACCTTGGTGAACTTTCTGTGCGCACTTGTTCAACGTTTGAGCTAGGTTAAAAATTTTCACAATTGTTCGCTACTTTATGTCTTGGTATCTTACCTTTCAATTTGAATATTTGTAAACTCAAAATAAATAATAGAGAAATAAGAATTTGAAAATTGATTTCCATTTTTTTTGGCTTCAAACTAATCTAGATTCACGAAAAAAAGTTTTGGCGTGAATGAGTTGAGAACAACTGGCTCAATTCAGCTGTTTTTTAACACACAAAATACGCAAGCTTATTTTTCAGATAAAAAAAATCTATTCTGCTCGAGAACAAACAAATTATTTCTCTTTATAATTATATTTTATTTTTTACCTGCTAATATTTCAAATTGAATAATCTAGTAAAAATTACGAATAAATTATTAAATAAATTTTTGAAATAATTCAACAGAAGTTCGAATTGCCATGAGCTAGGTGCATCTCTTTCATATTCTGCTTTCTTTGTTTTACCGGTTGAATTTATCGAGGTAACCCAGGGTGAACAATGACCTTGGTAATTCCACCAAGTCACCAGAGCATTTAGAAATAGATCAGGTGCAGGTAGAATCATACCCTCGTCAACCCCACCAGATGTTTTGTATGCTTCAAGCTGTCTGATATGATTATCATCACTATAGTAATTGGGTGGGAATGGCATTGGGTCACAATCGGGGTTACACTCCTTAACATCGGGTATCTCAGAGTCAAACATATATATTAGTCCTCTGCTCGAAGTCAGTGGCAATGGTTTATGTCGAATGCTTTCCGGAAGTATTTCCAAAAGCTTATCGAAGAAATCTGTGCTCCGCTTCTGTGCAGTTGTGCTGAGCTCGTAGTTAATCGCTTCAACGACTGACGCACAGACAGAGCACTGTTCCCCAAATCCGATGAAATAAGAGTCCAATGCTGAGACATTGAAATGACATATCCTATCGGTTTCGATTTTCGTCTCAAACCATTTTTCAGTAACTGGGTCATATGAAGGCAAACCATTCAACGCCCTATAGTCCATTGAACTAGCGTAGCTCAGTTGAATCTTGGTCGCATAGCAGTCCGAATAATACGAATGGAAACAATGAAAAACAAAGCTAATTGATATTAGTACATTTCGACCTGGGTTATTAAATATTTGCAATCTTATCTTACTCATAAGGAGCTGTACGCACGCTGAGATGTCCATGATAACCTCCGCTATTTAGGTGTTGGTGAAAGTGGGTACTTACATAAGAGATCATCATGATGATTAATGTCAATGGGGAATTGAGCAAGCCAATTTCAACCTCCTGACAGTACCACGGTGATATTGTTCCATCGTTGTTCCACTCTCTTTGGATACACCTGTCCTTTGTTTCCTCGGTGAAGGGACCGTCTCTTACGCACCAATTGGTTTCTTTTGTGCCGTGAGTTCCCAAGAACTTCCAAATGGAGGACTCGTGAGGATTGGCGCAGTCTTCAGATATCACCTGAAAAAACTGTCCATAAATTTAACATGTTAGAAAATCTCGAATAAAATACCCAGTAAGGCAACATGACACCAGGGTCAATGGCTTGCATGGCCTTTTCCAACTCATGGGAGAACCACCTGTGCCCCATTGGGATCTCCATTGTCTTGTGCCACGTGATCCAACACTTGGCGTGGATTTCAGCCATTTTCCACATAAACCCATTGGCGTAGAGTTGTTTCACAACATTTATCACTCGAACCCTTTCCCCTTCGGTCATACACTTGAAATTTTGTTTGACAGTTAACTTTTCACATGGTTTTGCTTTGGGTGGGCTGGGTGATTTCATAAATGTCTCTTGGATGTATTTTCGAGCTATTTCTACTTGCTCCTCTGTGGGCCGGTAGTCATTGATGCAACCTTGGTGAACTTTCTCTGCGCATTTATTCACCTCTTGAGCTATGTAAAAATTATCTTGATTGTTCATTACTTGATGTTTTGATATCTTACCTTTCAATTTGAATATAGGTAAACTCAGAATAAATAATAGAGAAATAAAAATTTGAAAATTGATTTCCATTTTTTCTTGCTTCCAAAACTCAACTGAATTAATTGAAAAATATTTTTTTTGGATGAATGAAAGTCTGAGAACCAAGAACATCTGTCTTAATTGATCTGTTTTCATATGCTAGCACATTTTTCCGATAAAAACACAATTTATTTGACTTGAAATTGTATTTGAAGTTTATTATAGTTTATGGTTTGTATAAATTTCCAGGTCCTTCTATCTATATTTTATTTTTACCTGCTAATATTTTAAATTGAATAATCTAGCAAAAATAATAAATAAATTATTAAATAAATTTCTGATATAATTTAACAAAAGTTCGAATTGCCATGAGCTAGGTGCATCTCTTTCGTACTCTGCTTGCTTTGTTTTTAAGGTTGTATTTATCGAAGTGACCCATGGTGAACAATGACCTTGGTAATTCCACCAAGTCAACAAAGCATTCAGAAATAGATCAGGTGCAGGTAGAATCACGCCTATGTCAAAACCACCAGCTGTTTTGTATGCTTCAACCTGCCTTTTATGGTTCTCATCACCAAGGTAATTAGGTGGGAATGGCATTGGGTCACAATCGGGGTTACACTCCTTAACGTCGGGTATCTCGGAGTCAAACGTATGTATTAGTCCTCTCCTCGAAGTCAGTGGCAATAGTTTGTATCGAATGCTTTCGGGAAGTATTTCCAAAAGCTTATCGAAGAAACCTGTGCTCCGGTTCTGTGCAGTTGTGCTGAGCTCGTAGTTAATCGCCTCAACGACTGACGCACAGACAGAGCACTGTTCCCCAAACCCGACAAACCAGGCCTCGGATATCGAGACATTAAAATGACACAACCTATCGGTTTCGACATCCGCTTTGAACCATTTTTCAGTACCTGGGTCATATGAAGGTAATCCATTCAACGCCCTATAATCCATTAAACTGCCAGAGCTAAGTTGAATCTTGGTCGCATAGCAGTCAGTGTAATACGTATGGAAACAATGAAAAACAAAGCTAGTTGATATCACTATCACCTTGATATTGAAAATTTTCAATCTGAACTTACTCATAAGGAGCTGCACGCACGCTGAGATGTCCATGATAACCTCCACAATTGAGGTGCTGATGAAAATGGGTGCTTAGGTAAGCGATCATCATGATGATTGATGTCAAAGGAGAATTGATCAAGCCAATTTCAACCTCTTGACAGTACCATGGTGATATTGTTCCATCTTTGTTCCACTCCCTTTGGATACACCTGTCCTTTGTTTCCTCAGTGAAGGGGCCGTCGGTAACGCACCAGTCGTTAGCTTTCGTGCCGTGAGTTCCGAAGTACTGCCAAATGAGTGACTCGTGAGAGTTGACACAGTCTTCAGAAATCACCTGAAGAAATGATCCATAAATTTTTACTTGATAATAAATCGCTAATAAAATACCCAGTATGGAATCGCGACACCTGGATCAATGGCTTGCATGGCCTTTTCCAATTCATGGGAGAACCACCTGTGCCCGATTGGAGTCTCAACTGTCTTGTGCCACACAACCCAACACTTTGCGTGTATTTCAGCCATTTTCCACATAAACCCATTGGCGTAAAGTTGTTTCACAACATTTATCATACGATCCCTTTCCTCTTTTGTCATGCATTTGATATTTTGTTTGACGGTTAGCTTTGCACAGGGCTTGGCTTTGGGTGGGCTAGGTGATTTCATGAATTTTTCTTGAATGTAATTCCTAGCCCTCTCAATTTGGGCGTCTGTGGGCCGGTAGTCATTGCTGCAACCTTGGTGAAGTTTCTGTGCGCACTTATTCACCGTTTGAGCTTGGTGAAAACATTATCAAAATCAATATTCACTTGTGTTGTGAATTTGAATCTTACCTTTCAATAGAAAACTTTGAGAACTCAGAATAAATAATAAAATTTCCAGAATTGGAAAATTGAGTTCCATTTTGACCTGACTTCAAATTTAACTAGAATAAAGAAAGACTAGAAAACATCTGCCTCAATCTTTTTTATATTGTGAAATAAACAAAATATGCAAGCTAATTTTTTGTGATAAAAACACGATTTTATTTAATTGGCTCAAACTTTTCCTCGCTAATAGTTTCAAGTTTGTTATGGTTTGTATCAATTTTCTCTTCCGGGTCTTTCTCTTTCTCGATGAGCCCCCACTCCTGGGGTTCGGCCGAAGCGAAGACATTGAAGAAAACTGAACCCAAAATATATATTCCAATAGTTATGTAAAAAACTTCATTCCAGCGCCACCTCTCACCCGGCTATCAAAAGAATAACAAGCAAGCTTAAAATTATTATCAAGTCAAATATTATGACTCACACTATCGCCCAGCATAAGCCCTACAGCGTAAGGGGCGACAAACGCCGGCCAAACCGATAGAGTGGCCGCTATTCCGAATATAGTGCCGGAAAAGTCGGGCGCGAATTCAGTGATGATAGAGAACTCCCCTCCGGTGACAAACCCATAGAAAAACAATGCGGCGATCATTAGCGCCACCACTGCTTCGGACCTGCAGTCCATTCCTGTTATGATCGCCAGACAGAGGGCCGGTCCCAACAGCGCCACCGTTTGGAACAGTTTTCTGACCGTTGTTTTCGATATTCTGTGCGAAGTCTTTCGGATTATATACGCAGAGAGGGGTCCGGCCGACAGCATAGACACCATAGAGGCCAGGGATGTGCCGGCGTTGAAAATTCCGTTATGGAAGAGGGATATCCCAAACACCTGGTTTAATTTAAGTTTAATTTAATAGAATTGATATTTTAAAGTTAACCTTGTCCAAATAAGAGGGTAATTTTGAAAGGAGCAGGTAATATCCCCAACTTGCGCATGTCTTGGAGATAATCGATGCCCAAACAGCTTTAGAGGTGAAAATTTTCAACCAAGGTGCTGATGATGATCTCTGAAAAATAATTTTCCTTTGATTAATTGAAAATTTAAATTTGATCAAGATACTTTTGGCGCTCCAAACGAATTGATATTTGATTGAATGTATTTCAGCTCTTCATTAGAACACTTGAAAACACCTGAAGTGTTGCTCTTGAGAGGCGTGTCCTCAACAAAAATAAACCAAAGCACTATCCAGGGTATGTGAGCCAGGGTAACAACGTAGAAGACTGAAGGCCAGCCCCCGGCGAAGCCGTGTTCGCACAGATAGCCGGCAACGGGATATGTGACCAGATTTCCTAAGTTAGAGCCGGCGGACAGCACTCCGATGGCGACAACCCTTTCGGGAGCCGTAAACCAATTGGCGTAGAGTGAGAACAGGGCCGCGAATATACACCCGTGGAAAAGGCCCTGGATCACGAGCAAGGTTATCATGAAACCGACACTAAGCCTGGCCGCTTCCGGTAAAATGGCCATGATAGCACCCGACACAGTTACCGATATGACTGTCAGCCATTTTGCGCCGAACCGCTCCGTCACCCGTCCGGAAATGGCCGGCGTTATCAAATACGGGTAGAAACTTGCGCCCAGGATCAGTCCCTTGATAATTTGATTTTTTTTCAGCTAGAATCATGATGTTTGCCATGATGATCAAGGTCACTTACCTGCATCGTCTCATCCCAATCGAACTCTCCTCTGATGACCGGTTCCTCAACTGTATTGTCGCTCGACCTCTGGAAACATTGCCCGGCGCTTTCATCATGCACAATATCGCTGCTATTGTACTTGGCCATTCTAACGATAGCCACGCTCAGGCTGGACCGGTGGCTGTAGAACAGGGCGGTCGCCAGTCCTCCCAATAAACCGATAATCACTCTCATTGTTTCATCTTATTTTGAGCAAGAACAATTGAAAAATTTGAACTTGAAAAAAATAAAACTACTTTTCAATAGACTGTATGAGGAGTGACTCCAGAAATAACTTCTATACTGAGGAAAGTGTTGATCACGTGATAAGAGTTTTATAATAAAAAAAATCAAAGTTCACTGAAATGCAGTGAATTTGATGTTCGGCTCAAAAATTATTGTTTGAAAAAAAATTATTAATATTTCAAAACTTTTATTCACTCATTGATTGCGTTATTAAAGACAATTAACAGTTTATAAACTCATCAAACAATAAATTTTTTTACTGGAAGTGCTGTAAAATTATTACTAGAATTTACTGTTGAGAAACATTTAACCTTGATCATTTTTCTCTTTTGTAATATCTATTAAATTGTTATTCAATTAAAAAGAAATTAATTTAAAATAATTTTTTAATTCAAAAATAATTTCAAATTATATTAAAATTTAATCAAATTTTGTTAAATTGTTTTCAATGCGAATACCAATCAATAGGTAGACTACCATCAAAGCCAACCAAAAACAGACAACACTCCCAACTTTCTCAACCAAATCAAACAGGGTCATTGCTGGGCGAATATAAATAGCCGGGTTAAATTTTGCTGGATAAAAATTCAATTCAATAGAATCATTCAGTTTTGAAGCCAAGAATCCTTTGTTTTGTGTCAAAGAATAATATTCTTGATAACAATCATCTCTTGAATCATTTTGATCTTGAACAATTTCAGGTAAATTCTTGATATCCATTACATTAGAGCAAAAGGAACCACCTGTCTCATTATCAGCTAGGAAAAAATCAGGATAGCAATTGAAATGGGTCATACAATTCATTGAAATAGTGAAGGCCTTCCCTTTTAGCGCCCTTTGGTTCGGCTCCCGGTTCTCGCAATTACCGTAAGGGACGGACAGTTGACTGATTGTTGTCTTTTCAAAGTAAATGTTTGTTGTCTTCCTGTCCTCTAAACTGATGACCTGATACCTGTCCCCTATGTCGAGGAAAGTTTCATATGAGGGGCGGATCGTAACCAAAATCTCCTGTATTTTGAACTTCAATTTGATTGAAATCAAAGGATCCGGATATTTGTTGTTCACGTTATTGTAATTATCAAATGGATGGCTATTATTGTGATCTTGGAATAGAGTCACACAAAACAGGTTTGCATTTATTATTATCTTAATTTCAGAGGACCAGGAGCTTTGAATTAGTTGAGCAAGATCATTTTCCGATAGAAGGTATTTAAATTGATCTCTGATTGTCTTGTTATTCAATTCTTCATTAATTTGTTGAACTTCCGCTTCCGGTAGAGGTCTGTTCACTCGTTGTTCAAACTTTTGCTCAAAGTATTGATCGGTAATAAACTGAGCCTTAGGTCCGCATAATGTAATCGACGGTAGGCTTACATAACTTGATGTCATATAAACTGTTTGTTGTATCGATGGATAGCTAAGGTATACTACAACCAAGGTGTATACCTTGAACAAACTGACCAGGAAACAAATTATCAATAGGAATGAGACGATAATTTTGGCGAATAAACCCATTTTTTCAGTACTTTTCAACGGAATGTTTGAAAACTCAATGAAGTCTTTTGTCGTTAAAAAACATTTCTATTATTTGTCTGAAAATTGTTTTTCAATTCAAAGCAAATGAATAAACAAATTATTTTTCAATACATTTGAGTGAAAAAAATGTGAATAAATAAAACCATTGATTGAAATATCGATAAAATCAATTATTTGAAAAATAAACTTAATTGGTAATTTTCAAATTGCAATGTAATTCCGTCTTCAGGTTTGACCTCCATAATTACTAACCGTGTTAATTTATTAGAAGCTTGATTTGACCTTCGTTATTAAATTTACAGTTTGTAAAAATTCTGATAAAAAAAATTATTTCAAAAATTGGCTTAAAATCAATAAATCATTGGACGGCATATGCTTTCAATCGATGAGTGATTTATTCAAAAAACGAGAACAAAGTTATCAACACTTCAATTGAATTCCTATCAATTAGTCTGTATTTTGACTGATATTATTCCTAGTTCTTTGACCTTGTCTCAAAATTGCTCAAGTTAGATTCAATTGCTTGATTGTAATCCAGCAGAAAATTAATACAATTAAATTGAATAATTTTTAATCTTGCAAAAAAAATCTAGTGTTGAAAAACTATTCATTAATTTTATCATAAGTTTCATATAATTTAATATAAAAACATAGAATTTGACACAAAATCAATATTAAAGGGTTAATAATTTTTGTTCCTGTTCCAATTTTATCTATCAAACTTTGCCAGATGCCAGTAGTCATGTCTAGCTTTAAGATGGATCACACGGTTTGGCTCCGAGTCTATGAATTCCTATCAAAAAATAAAAATAAAAATTTATTAAAACTTTTATTTATATTAATTCTTGTCTTAAGTTCTTATAATTGTTACACAAATTCAAATAATTGCAGAAAAACTTATTTGAAGTACAGCCCAAACCACACGGCATGTAAACCTGCAAAAAGTGACTGCCTCATAATCAAGGTAAGTCACACCCCATTTTTAATCTTGTTATTGATGTAAAATGTGAGGCAGTCAGGGGTCAGTCACTACGACATCGCGACAATTCTCGCGGCACACAATCGGCTCCGGAACGCCATCGCCAGCGGAAATGAGACGATAAAAGGGTTCCCCTCTTCCGCTAATATGGTTCAGTTGGAGTGGGACCAGGAGTTGGCGGCCATCGCACAGTCACACGCATCCCAGTGCCAGTTCCAACACGACTGCTATGAGTGCAGGAGAACCGGTATTTCCGACCCCAAGGACAGCATAATTGAGTTATTAATTAAATGTATTGCAGAGAAGTACACAACTGTAGGTCAGAACCTATTTCTGTACCGGACTTCGCGGACAACTGTCCGCCAGAGATGGCAACACACCATACAGTTGTGGTACGAGGAGCTGGATATCGCTCCCAAGAGCATTGTCCAGCAGTTTATGGCCAGTCGTCTGAATATTGGACATTTCACCCAGGTAAGTTAGAAATTTCATGTTAACCTTGCTCATTTAAGTATTTATAGCTGGTTTGGGCCGACACAAGTAAAATTGGCTGCGGATTCGTGGCCTATGCCGTACCCGACTCTATCTACAAAGTGGCACAACTTTACTCTTGCAATTACGCGCCGGCAGGCAATTACATTGGAGTTCAGATGTACAAGGTGGGAACGCCTGCCAGTAGGTGCCCAGACTTGTCCAGGCCTTCCAACGACTACAAGGCTTTGTGTAAATTCAATAATCGACGACAGTTTGCGAAAATCCAGACCCGGATTGTTAGCCAAACAAAGATAAGAATAACAAATAAAAGGACCAGGTTCCACAAGGCTTTCAGGAAAATTACCAGGAAACAAATTGTGAACAGAAGAAAAGAGGTTAATTTGAAAAAATAAATAAAAATTAATTCACAAAGTCTCCAAAATAATTGATCATGTTAAACAATTAGAATTTTCAATTGACTTTCAATATTTAATTTACAGTTTGTAAATGAAAACTAAAAATCAATTAAATGTTTTCGAGTAAATAATTTTCAATACAAATAAAAAAACTGTTAATTTATAAACAAAAATATGTGCATGGTTCTAAAAAATAATTCAAAGAGATAATTATTAAATCACAAGTTACCAACCAAAATAATTGCCCATTCTGAATAATATGTAACGTTATTTGATTTTCGGTATCAAAGTTACAGTTTGTAATTGAAAACTAAAATTCAATTAAATGTTTTCGAGTAAATAATTTTAAATATAAATAAAAATTGTTAATTTCTAACTACAAAAAATGTGCAAGTTCGAGAAAATTTAAAAAACACAAGTTAAACCAAAATAATTTACCTTTCTAAATAATAAGTAACTTTATTTGATTTTCAATATCAAAGTTAAAGTTTTTAATTTAAAAATGAAATATAACAAAAATGTTCTTGATGAATTGTCTCCATCATGAATGAAAGTTTATTTAATGAGTAAAAAATAATTAGCAAGGTTAACAATGCGTTTTGAACCCATATAATTCTCTAGGTTCCATAAAACTTATAGGTAAATTAGCAGGAAACAAATTATAATTAGAAGGGAAAAGACTAATTTGAAAAATGTAAACAAAATAATTTTAATATCTAGATTGAAATATATCAGCTGTTCTGAAAGCCATAAATAATGACCAAGTTAAGTTATTAGAAGTTTCAAATTAATTTCAATATTTAAGTTACAGTTTGTAAATGAAACTCAAATTCAAATGAAAGGTTTTGAGAAAAAAAATAATACAAAAAGAAATGTGCATGGTTCGAAAAAATAAAAAATGATAATTTTTAGTTCTTAATTAAATTGCGTTTGTCGAATCAGTTTGCCATAATAATTGATCTATCTAAATTATAATTAACTTGATTCGTCGTTCAATATTAAAGTTACAGTTTGTAATTGAAAAATGAAATTTAAACAAAATTTTCTTGATAAATTATTATCATTTCAAACAAAAGTTTATTTATTGGAGAAGAAAATCTTTACATTTACTTTATCGAAT
>JAQIXV010001184.1:0-10460 GCA_034700625.1 Tectocepheus velatus
AATTAATTAAACAAATCCTATATTTTAATAACAATTCATTCAATTTCTGACACTTTTCTAAATCATTCAAAAGTCTTATGTTTTCATTTTTCAACTCATCCATCACATCTTTTATCAGTAAGTTAGCCATAATTGAATATTGTCCAATTGTTCAAGATCAATTCATTCAGTTATTTGTTAAAATAACGTTTGAATCAAATAAAGAGATGTTTGAAAACTTGAATCAAATATCAGCTGATATTCAAAACACAACAGAAAGTAAACAAACGTTTCAAAGATTTTTTGAATTTGTTTTGAAACGTTGTTTGCGTTTGACTTCTGTTTGTAAACAAAAAAAAATTTATTTTGTTTTTCAAATCAAAAAATTTGAGATAATTTTCAATTATTTTCTTCATTTAAATTATGTCTAAAAAGTCGGACAAAGAAGTGATTAAAGTCTTAAAACTAGAAAACGATAGGATTTTAAAAGATCTGAATGAATGCCAAAAACGAATCGATTTTCTCCAGAAGTTTATCATTAATTACAGAAAAATTTTGGTCCAATTCAGTCATAAATGTATTTGCAATGAAAGCAATGATATAATCAATTCAATCAAATCCATTGAATTCCGATACAAAGACCTCTTCTTCAACGACAAGACTGAAGACAAGAGACGTACCGCTGCTTTCGATGCAAACAAATCCGATGACAATGTCAGCGAAGAATCTGAAGACAGAGACGACGACTACGAAGAAGAAGAAGAAGTTATTGAATCGGATGGCAATCAAAGCGAAGAACTTATGGATGAGTCAAACGATGGTAGTGTTGACGAAGTGATACAACTGTCAGATCAACAAATCAATGAAAATAACGATGAAATTAATGATAATTCTGTTCTTGTTTTCAATGAACAAAATAATACAATAAATGAGAAAACTTATGACAATATCAATACAAACGAAGAGTTTATTATCAACTCATTTGTTAACAGAAACTCTGAAGACTTGTTGGATGAGACCATCGAAGAAGTGGTCAATAGATGTAAAGAACAGAATTCTTGTCAAACGAACGATAGTGTTGTCGAAGAATTCAATCAAAAGTCTGTAAATAATACCAAAAAAAGTAACAAAAGTCGTGCGAAACCCCCGTCGAAGACAACTATTACTCAAAGCGTATATTTGGATTCAACAACAGGTCAACCGACTATTCTTCTGCCAATCCCTTCCCTGAATGACGGAAGTGTTGAGCACTACATCGAAAGAGTTGATCCCAAGAATATAATGGTATAAAAATTATGATAATTATTTTGTTGACTCTTAAGTTCAATAATCGTCTCTTATTTCAGACTCAAAGACAAATACCCAACGATTTTGATGTCAGGAATCAAAGTACTGACGAAACAGATCTTCAGATTCTGTCAAAAATCAATGGAAAAGTACAGACTCTGGTATCGGATCCGATTTGGTCTTCGAGTTCACTAAAGAGTTCCAAAAAATATTTCGATATTTTCAACGCTTTGATAGAAGAACTTAAATCCGGAAGAATTGAGTCATTTATTGATCCAAAACACAAACTAATTACTGGTATTTCCGATCAGAATATTAAAAGTTTTCAATAATTTTCTGAATATTTTTGTTTAAAAATCTATTTCTTTAGTATTTATACGAAATGAAGAGTCGAGTGAAGGAAAGAGTATTTCCGATATTGTATTCAAATGCAATTACAATGACTGTCAATACGAGTCTAACTGTAAAAAATATGTCAGAAGTCATGTATTGAGACATCAGAAGAATAATATTTATATCTGTCAGATGTGTAGAGAAGAATATAACTCAAAGATTGCTTATATTGAGCACCGGATAGGAGTCCATAATATCGATGAAAACCGTTTATTCAAATGTAATTTTAATGAATGTCAATACAAAACGACTATAAGACAGTCGTTTGAATTGCATTCAATCACTCATAAGACTGAGAGAACAGTCAGCTGTGATGTCGACGGATGTCATATGACTTTTAAAAGCGAATACTCAATGAAAGTCCACCGAAAGGCTGTCCATAAGTCTAAAGAGTTTGCCTGTGATTGGCCCGGATGTGAGACTAACTTCAAGACGAAGATTGGCCTCAAGACTCACCTGATGTCACACATGGGACAGAATAAAACAGTCGGAAGACTACGAGAACTAATGAAAAGAGGAGACTATGTCTCGACTGTAGATAAGAATAATAACTTGATTTCAGGTAATTTTTATTCAAATCTGAATTAAAACTTTTGTAATTATTTTCGGTTTTGTTTTTTCCAGTCATTCGTCAGCAGATTGTCAGTCAAAGTGACGGAATGGTAGGAATCGGACCAAAACTGGGCTATAAATGCAATTACACTGACTGTCGGTTTGTCTGTATTTTACCGCATCTGATGTCACAACACATTACCACTCATTCGATGGGAAAGACATTCGAATGCGGTTTTTGTCGAAAACGATTTGCTCTAAAAAAGTATTGGACTCAACACCAGAGGAATGTCCACAATATTAACAATAGCTCTCCTCTACTGAGCTGTAAATACCCGGACTGTGACTATAAGACAAGAAATGCATTCAGTTTGAGGTCTCACTCTTCAAGACACCGGACGGACACTCCATTCAAATGCGAGGAAAATGATTGCAACAAACGGTTCAAAACGAAGATATGCCTCAAACAGCATACGGTCTTCTGTCACACGAAAGTCAAGCCATTCGTCTGTGAGTTCATCGGCTGTGAGTCTGCCTTCAAAGTCAAGACTAATCTGAGCCGACATTTGAAGTCACACGAGAAAAAGGAACCGAACCATCGCTGCGATCGCTGTTCGAAGACTTTTAAATCGAAATCAAATTTCATTAAACACAACAAAACTAAACATTAATTTGTTTTTCTTTAAATAAATAGAATTGATTTTGAAATCAATTTAATGTTATTTTGATTTTGTTTTGTTTCTGCCTTTAATTAATTAATATCTTGTAATTTATTCTTGACCTTGGTAGTATTTTCTCTCAATAGAGATGGATAAATTTCTTTCAAAATTGGAAATAACTTAAAATTGGAAAGTTTTTAATCAAATGACACTTTCCTTATTGATATCTCAAATGATTTTAAGAATTGAAGCAATACTTCTCACCTGACACTCAAAATAAAGGTAATCAAAATGTATTTAATGACCAGAGATTGTTATTCTATAAAATTCATATCAGTTTCCACAAAATTGTTTGAGTTTTCATTAAATTAAACATTTTTTAGTGAAATACAATTGACTGAAGAAAATGTCTCTCTTTTGTGAACTCATATCTCTTTCAGTGATTTTCTGTAAATATTTTCATTTGAATAAAATTTAAGTAATTTTTGTTAATATTTAATTTGAATTCAGTGAGCGGTCGGTCAGAGTCGGTGTCTATCTATCCCTCAACTCATGCGGTGATCGGAAACTACAGTCAATTGAATCCTAAAGACTGTGGTATAACTCGTTTCACACCTGACCTCAACAACCATTGTTTCAAACAGAGCCGACCTTTCGTTGATTTAAGAGATGCACGAAATGCAACGGCTGATGAAGCGCCCTGGGTCGTTTACTTGGAATTGTCAAGGGATTTAAAGGGATATGGTCCAGTGTAATTTTGTCTAAATTTGCAAATGTCATAGATATCAAGTTACATTCTGTTAATTTAGTCCGTCGTATTGTACTGGCTCATTGATCTCAGATAAATGGGTTCTCACGGCAGCGCATTGTTTCTTTGGGTTTACTTTTTTCCCCATAAATATTTATAAAATAAATAAAATTAAATTCTTTCCAGTCCTTATGGTGGAAGTTTTTTTCCCAAACCATTCTATGAACATCCTAAGATTTACCCTGGGCATGAATTTATCAGTCGGAATTTATCGGATTCATACTATTACGAAACAGAGGAGTTACACATTCATCCCAATTTTATCTGGTCTCTTACTATTCAGGAGTATGACATCGCACTCATCAAACTGAACCGTCTCATTAGGAAAGGCCCCGAAAGACCCATTTGTTTGCCACAAAAAGATATCATAAATTCTAGGACTGAGTTCGCTTTAGTGGCCGGTTGGGGACGGGTTGATAGGGACAGAAAGCCCCTCCAAATTGGTTATAAACTATTAACGACTCTGGAAAATAAAGATCATGTGATCGAACACATGATTGATAACCAGACCATCACTTGTGGAGTGAGTTAATTAATCTAAACTAAAAGGCTTTTTCATCTCCTAGTTCATTTCTTTTTCAAAGGGAGATTCTGGTGGACCTCTCTGGCAATTTTATAAGGGAAGGGCTGTTGTCATCGCTGTCCGAACCAATGTTGGAAGTTATGGATCAGACTTTTGTCAGTTGTATAATCAGACAAATAGAGTGTATGGCATAAGAATCTCCAATTATATCGATTGGATATTAAATGTAACAAAACATTACTAAATAGGGGTCAAAGTCATCACAAAAAGTTTACATTTCATTAATATTTAAAAATTATTCAAACAATTATCGTTAAAATACAAAAATATATTTATTTTAATAAAATTCAAAATAAGAGTTAAAATGAAGACAATTATTGGATTAAAATATTTTCAAATGCATTGAATAAAAGTTTAAACTAAAAAATTAATCTTTGAATTAATTTTTTTAAGCAAATGCTTCGGTAATTATCAAGATATGAACGAAAAGATCTATGGAAAGGAATATCACTTTAAAGCAAATATTATGTAATCAAAAGTAATAAAATTAAATGGTTTTCAAATTAAAACATTCAATAAAATAGAAGTTTAAGAAAATCTCACATTTTTTTTAAGTTTAAGATTATTATTGTATTTCGCTTATACTCATCACCCGGACATTCGAAGCCCTATTCCCTTGGTCAACATAACCGATAGCTGGAAGTGGGACACTGGCGCCCAAACCCATAGGTCTCTGACTTCTACTTCCGCGACGAAAGATCTGCCGAAATGTTGTTGGAGTCGGACGACGGCCATACGTTCGTCCATTTGTTCGGCCCCTTATGTAACCACTTGAGGAGTTCTGATGCCATTCAAGTGGTCTCTCCAGTTCATAGGGGGGAGGGAGGGTCATGATCTGTTGAGTAGGCCTGTCTTCACAATTGCAGTTCATATGACCAATTCTTTTGCGTTGCTTATAGATTATTGCGAGCAATAGTAGAATCACTACCAAAATAGCGCAAAAGCCGACAGTCGTCGCGATATCACTACCAAAGCTCACTTGTGGTGTTGGCGGTGGTGGTGGTGGCGGCGGCGGCGGTGGCATCCAAACATGTGGAATGTTTGGACAAACCGGGCAATTAGGGCACGGAGGGGCCTGGCAAGAATAAAATTTGAATTAACATGTTTTTGACCATTAATTTTACCATCGGACATTGTGGACAGACGGGGCAGATCAGGCTTAAAAGACCCATTTTTCTAACCCAGTTATTTTCCAACTGATTATATAAATGACAATATTTGAGGTTTTTATACCTTATTACTAAACAAACGAATCATCTAACGTTCATGCGTACATTTAAAGAATGTCCATGATTCATTTGTTATTAA
Organism: Tectocepheus velatus; assembly: GCA_034700625.1. Classification (NCBI taxonomy): domain Eukaryota; kingdom Metazoa; phylum Arthropoda; class Arachnida; order Sarcoptiformes; family Tectocepheidae; genus Tectocepheus; species Tectocepheus velatus. The sequence continues at coordinate 5,570 of JAQIXV010001184.1, forward strand.
AGAATCCGTGGATTAATTCATTAGATCAACAAATTGTTTTCAAAGAAATTTAATCTACTAAATGACTAATCAATGGGAACATCCTCTCAATTAAATATTTTCAGTTTGTTTTTAAAACAGAGATGTATTTGTGTTTGCAAGGTATTGAGCTTTAATTCAAAGTTTTATCATGAAATTCTCTTTTAAATTAAAACATTTTGACTGGTTTTAGAATATTATTAAATTAAATAGTTGAGCAAGAATAAAATGAATTCTGTTTCAAACTTGTCCATTCTTATATATAGTAATATAGTAATACTTATAAATTATTCTAGTATTATGTTATCCTTTTATACATTTCCTCTAGATCAATTGCGTAATTTTGGTAAAAAGAATGTCCATGATTCATTTGAAAGTCGATCTTTTTGTTTGTTTTTTCTGATCCATAATTCGTTTGCAAAGAGTTTCCTAAATGACTAAATGCTGGGAATATTCTATTTATCGAATATTTTGAAAACAGGAAATTGAGTCTAGATTCTATTAATTAGTCTAGTAAACTAATTATTAGCGCACTTTATCTTGATTTTGTTAATTGATTCATGTGTTCAAAAGGAATACATGAATATAACCATTTGTTTCGGTATTGATTTACCTGAAAGTTTTAATTTTACCTTTTTATAAATCACACCATTTTGAATTTTTGAATCTTTTTCAAGAACTTTGATTCTCTTTTCGAAAACATATTTTGATAATCAATTTATTTCCTTCTGTTTAGTCATTTGTCAGAAGAATCTATTGTTTGTTATCATGAGATATGTCTGAATTCAAGTCACATAACTGTCTCATATTTATCCTGATATGAATCATATCCTTCAAAAAATGAAGCTATGAGAAAATATGATCTAGTGAGAATTTGCTAGATTCAGACCACGATTTTATCTGATCGCATCACCGAGCCTCTTTGAATTTTCTCCTTAGGAGGTGTCAAATTGGAAGAATTCCCATAGAGTTTGTATAGTTTTAATTTAAGTGTAGGACATAAGAATACAGGTAATAATGAGGAATTGCATTACACCAGAAATTCTTGAATTACGGATCAAATTTCTAACGGATCAGAATTTTAATTTAACAAATTATTCATAAAATTTAATTGTTATTCAAATTATTATCCTTAAAATTGATTGAAGAAAATGTCTATCTTTCCTGAATTGATATTTCTTTCATTAATATTCTGTAATATTTTCATTTGAATAGAATTTTTTTGTTAATATTTGGTTTATATTTATATTCAAATATTCAGTGAGACTTCGGTTAGAGTCGTTGTCAATCTTTCCCTTAACTCATACGATGATCACAAACTATTAATTATTAATAATTATATAATTATAATAATTAATATATCCTTTAAATGACAAATAATCTTGTTAGAATCTGCTAAATATAAAAATCTCATTATGATTTCACTTAAATGATATTTTGATTAATTTTTGTTTATACTTTTAATTCATCCATATCTATATAATTTAATATTACCTTTCTCTTATTTTTCTGAATAAAAATTAAGAAATACTTTAAATACATTTAATAATGAGGTCTCAAATGACACCAGAGATTGTTATTCTATAAAATTCATATCAGTTTTCTCTTATAATTCATATAAAACTTTAAAGTTTTTCCACAAAATTGTTTGAATTTTCATTCAGTTAAACAAATTTTTAGTGAAATACAATTGACTGAAGAAAATGTCTCTCTTTTGTGAACTGATATCTCTTTCAGTGATTTTCTGTAAATATTTTCATTTAAATAAAATTTAAGTATTTTTTGTTAATTTTTAATTTGAATTCAGTGAGCGGTGGGACAGAGTCGATGTCAATCTATCCCTCAACTCATGCGGTGATTGGAAACTACAGTCAATTGAATCCTAAAGACTGTGGTATCACTCGTTTCACACCTGACCTCAACAACCGTTGTTTCAAACAGAGCCGACCTTTTGTTGATTTGACAGACGCCCGAAATGCAACGGCTGATGAAGCGCCCTGGGTCGTTTACTTGGAATTGTCAAAGGATTTAGAGGGATATGGTCCAGTGTAATTTTGTCTAATTTTTTCAATGTCATAGTTATCAAGATAAATTTTGTTAATTTAGTTCGACGTATAGTACTGGCTCATTGGTCTCAGATAAATGGGTTCTCACGGCAGCGCATTGTTTCTTTAGGTTTACTTTTTTCTAATAAATATTTATGAAGTAAATGAAATGAAACCCTTTCCAGTCCTTATGGCGGAAATTTAACCAAACCATTCTATGAACATCCCAAAATCTACCCTGGACATGAGTTTATAAATCGGAAGTTATCGGATTCATACTATTACGAAACAGAGGTTATACATTCATCCCAACTATATTTGGGCTCTTAATCTTCAGGAGCACGACATCGCTCTCATCAAACTGAACCGTCTCATTAGGAAAGACCCCGAAAGACCCATTTGTTTGCCACAAAAAGATATAATAAATTCTAGAACTGAGTTCTCTTTAGTTGGCCGGTTGGGGACGGGTTGATAGGGATAGAAAGCCCCTCCAAATTGGTTATAAACTATTGACGTCTTTGGAAAGAATTGATCACGTGATCGAACATATGATTGATAACCAGACAATCACTTGTGGGGTGAGTTATCTAAACTAAAAGGCTTTTTTAATCTCCTAGTTAATTTGTGTTTCAAAGGGAGATTCTGGTGGACCTCTCTGGCAGTTTTATAAGGGAAGGGCTGTTGTCATCGCTGTCCGAACCAATGTTGGAAGTCAAGGATCACACTTTTGTCAGTTGTATAATCAGACAAATAGAGTGTATGGCATACGAGTCTCCAAACATATCGATTGGATATCAAATGTAACAAAACTTTACTAATTCGTCAAAGTCATCACAAAAAGTTGTTAAGTTCATTATTTCAATTCAATTCAATATTTAAAAATGATTCAAATAATCGTTAAAATATAAAAATATATGAAACTCTACAAAAAACTGTTAAAAAGAAGTTTAAGAAAATCTCACATTTTTTGAAGTTTAAGATTATTATTGTGTTTCGGTTATACTCATCACCCGGACATTCGAAGTCCTATCCCCTTGGTCAACAAAATCGATTGCCGGAAGTGGGACACTGGCGCCCAAACCCATAGGTCTATCTGCCGCGACCAAGAAGATGGCGAAATGTAGTTCGAGTCGGGCGACGGCCATACGTTCGTCTACTTGTTCGGCTCCTTATGTAACCACTGGAGAAGTTTTGATGCCATTCAAGTGGTCTTTCAAGTTGTTCTTCATATGGGGGAGGGAGGGTCATAAGCTGTTGAGAAGGCCTGTCTTCGCAATTGCAGTTCATATGACCGTTTCTTTTGCGTTGTTTATAGATTATTGCAGCAATAACATAATTACTCCCAAAATAGCACAAAAGCCGACGGTCGTCGCGATATCAATACCAGCGCTCACTTATGGTGGTGGCGGTGGCTGTGGGATGAAAACATGTGGAATGTTTGTATTTGGACAAATCGGACAATTAGGGCACTGGCAAGAATAAAATTTGAATTAACATATTTTTGAAAATTAATCTTACCAAGGGGCACTGAGGGCAGACAGGGCAGATTAGACTTAAAAGACCCATCTCTTTGTTATTTTCCAACTGATTATATAAATGACAATATTTGAGGTTTTTATACCTTTCTTCTAAACAAACGAGTCATCTAACGTTCAAGCGTATATTTAAAGAATGTCCATGATTCATTTGTTATTAAAGAATCCGTGGATTAATTCATTAAATCAATAAATTGTTTTCAAAGAAATTTAATCTACTAAATGACTAATCAATGGGAACATCCTCTCAATTAAATATTTTCAGTTTGTTTTTAAAACAGAGATGTATTTGTGTTTGCAAGGTATTGAGCTTTAATTCAAAGTTTTATCATGAAATTCTCTTTTAAATTAAAACATTTTGACTGGTTTTAGAATATTATTAAATTAAATAGTTGAGCAAGAATAAAATGAATTCTGTTTCAAACTTGTCCATTCTTATATATAGTAATATAGTAATACTTATAAATTATTCTAGTATTATGTTATCCTTTTATACATTTCCTCTAGATCAATTGCGTAATTTTGGTAAAAAGAATGTCCATGATTCATTTGAAAGTCGATCTTTTTGTTTGTTTTTTCTGATCCATAATTCGTTTGCAAAGAGTTTCCTAAATGACTAAATGCTGGGAATATTCTATTTATCGAATATTTTGAAAACAGGAAATTGAGTCTAGATTTTATTAATTAGTCACTAATCACTAGTGCACTTTATCTTGATTTTGTTAATTGATTCATGTGTTTGAAGGGAATAAAAATTTAACCATTTCTTTCGGAATTGATTTACCTGAAAGTTTTAATATTACCTTTCACAAATCACACGATTTTGAATTTTTTAATCTTTTGCAAGAACCTTTACATTCAGTTTTCGAAAACATATTTTGATAATCAATTAATTTCCTTCTTTTTAATTTCAGTTGCGTAACAACTGAAATTTATCAAAATGCCATCGGCGCTCTCCCCCCCAAAAATCTGACTATAAAAATCTGACCCCCCCCTAATTGATAATAAAGAGAATGTCGCTCCATACAGAATCCAGGGGACAGGGAGGATAGCTTTTCTATTGCTATACGCCTATGCCTGAAGGGACAGGGTACTCATAAATTATATTGAAGGTGAGCCAGAGGGGACGGGTAGCCTAAAAATGGTCCTCCACAAGAACTTTCTTTATTATGAACGGAACATTTTATTTTAACTCTCAGTGTCTTTGATAATAAAGAGAGTTCAATTAAACTTTCAATAATTTGAAAAAATTTCAAGCTCATTGTTGTGAATTTCAACAATGCAACTGAAATT
>JAQIXV010001185.1:0-10451 GCA_034700625.1 Tectocepheus velatus
TATAAACACTCATTGAAGTCATTCTTCACTACATTTTGGTCATACCTTTCGGTCATTCTCTCCGACTATTACTCAATTAAAATGAAGACAACATTCGAGAGACTATTTTCTGGGTTATGGCTAATCATATGTACTATACTTTTGGCCGCATTTTCGGGTCAATTACGTCACCAACAGTTGAAACCAAAACCAATTCATTGGATCGAAACGTGGGATGACTTGTATGAGTGGAAAGACATACGAATCCAAACATTTGAATTGACTGATCTTGGCATTTACATAAGAAACTTTCCCAATGAACCAATGGCTCAGGATTTCGCTAAAAGAACTGATATGATTGAGCAGGACATGTTGTCAATGGCAATGGGATTTCAAACATATAAATTGCTTAAATTTGACGAAATGAGAGCCGGGAGGACAGCCATTGTCTATATTAACCAATTCCTTCAAATATTGAAGAAACAGTTCATTTCCGATGAGTTCAGGGAAGACATAGACTTTCATATTTCCAATGGAATCACACAACCCTTTTTCATGATGACTAATCCAGCAAAGCTTAATAAAATGTTTGCTGAAAAACTGGACCTGGTGTTAGTTTTTAAAACTCCGTTTTAATTAATTGAATTAATTATTTTTAATTACAGAATCCATATTTTAAGAGAAGGCGGTATTTATGAGAGACTCATTTGGAGAGCTCTGAACCCGACTCGAGTCGGACATGATTTCGGTGCAAAACAAAAAATAGATTCCTTTGAGTTTGAAACTATAACCCTGAATCAAATTGAGGGACTTTTTCACATTTATCTAATTTTCATGACAATCGCCATGCTACTTTCTATATTGGATTGTTTCAAACCATGTTCATTTCTGATTATATTTATTATGTTCTCAAAAAATTTATATTAAAGACTGTTTTTAATATTTATTTTAAACTTATAAAATAACACCCGCATATAAAGTTAAATCAAGGTTATTTTTAATTTTCATTTAGTTTTCCTTAAATCCAATTTTATATAATCGAACATGACAAGCTCTTAATATATCTATAATTATTTTGTTTTTTCTAAACATAACAAGATAATCGATACAACGTACTTATCAAAAATTTTCCTTACATTAAATATTGAATATTTTTCATTGTTGTAATTGTTTGCTGCATGAAATGGATGTGATTATAGCAAACACAAAAAATTGTTACAATTTGAGTGATGGTCAATTTGTTAGCCAATGGGTTGATAACACGACTTCAACCGAGATAATTGATATAATGCTTTACACTTTTATACCCCACAGCATTTTCAAAGTATTAAACGACACTCACTATCAATGGTGCGGAACAATGACTTTAATAGCCGAGTATTTCGCAAAATTCACAAAAACTAAGTATTCAATCTAGATAACTTGAGTTTTTAAATAATTGATAAATTGTTACCAGGGTAAGATTATTGAGGTTCAGACCACCTGATTATTTTGTGGCGAAATTCTTGAGCGAAGGCATGGATGGTATATTTCACATGGCTTTGGTTCCATTCGTCTCTTCTCATTATTATCGATTTATCGTGTCTACCGGTGCCGAAGATTTTGCGAGACTGTCCTCGATCATTTCGTATAAATACAGTGAAGGCATTCTTGCTGTTACTAAGCGAGGTGATACTATTTAGATTGAACTCAATTCTTAATTATTGGTTTTGATTTTAGGAGAGGATTCAATTCTCAAACAATTTGAATGTTTTGAGTCTGAAGTGTATTACGGAATCATTGCCTCAATTATTGTCATCTCTTTTGTTATAAGTGTTTATAAACACTCATTGAAGTCATTCTTCACTACATTCTGGACATACTTTTCTGTTATTCTCTCCGATTATTATTCGGTTCAAATGAACTCAACTTTCGAGAGACTATTTTCCGGGTTATGGCTAATCATATGTACTGTACTTTTGGCCGCATTTTCTGGTCAATTAAGGGTTCAACAGTTAAAGCCGAAACCTATTTATTGGATCGAAACGTTGGAAGACTTGTATGAGTGGAAAGACATACAAATCCAAACTTTTGACTTAACACTAATCGGTAACTTAATTAAGAGCTTTCCTAATGACACAATGGCTCAACACTTTCGGAAGAGAACAAATATTATTGAACAAAATTTTTTGCAAGTTGTTGATGGCAATATTTATACCTTGCTCGATATTGATGGGATGAGAGCCGGGAGAACAGCTATAAACTATGCGAATCATTTCCTTCAGATACTAAAGAAAAGGTTGATTTCGGATGAGTTCAGAGAAGACCGAGAATTTCATCTGTCGGAGGGAACGCCTGAACCCATATTCACGATCACAAATAGATTGAAATTAAATGATTCATTCGCCAGGAAATTGGACCTGGTGTATGTCTATATTTTATTTATTATATTTTTCTCTCTAATTGTTGTTTATATTATAGGATCAATATTTTTAGGGAAAGTGGTATTTATGACGAAATGTTTAGGATTTCTCTGAACCCGACTCGAGTTGGACCTGATTTCAATGAGAACCCAAAAATGGATTCGTATAAATTTGAAAATATATCCTTGATACAAATTGAAGGCCCGTTATACCTTTATCTTATCTTTATTTCATTAGCCTTTGTTGTATCACTATGGGATATTTATGTACTTGGTAATTTCTATGTTTCTTTACGTAGAGTTCTTAAAGTTGTTATATAATTGATTTTCTCTATCATTTATTCAAGATATTTTATTGCTGTCCCCATGCTTTAATTGTTTTTATCACAAGTACCTAACCTTGATTCAGAATAGAGCAAGATAATTTTTTATTAGAACCCACATTCACCACGTGTATAATTAAATCAATGTTATTTCGATTATCAAGTAAATCTATTTTTGTTTTCTATAGAATTAATTAACCTAGGACAACTTCTTAATGATATTTTAATTGTTCTGTTTTTCGAAATAAGCCTGGAAAATCGATATAAAATCAATATCAAACATTTGTGTCAAATGAACCATCATGGGGATTTTTTTAGAATTTTCGTCGACAGTGAGAGGAATTACCCTCCTTCAACGAGGTTTATATTGTAGAGAAAATTCAAAAAATAGTTTCTTATAAATTGAAGTTTTTTGAAGATGTATCCCTACAACAAATTGATTGCCCGTTTATATTCATCTAATTTTCATTAAAATATCCTTGTTTACTTTCTTTAATAAATTATCACATATTGATATTTAATAAATAAAATGAATATCTTTGTTATAGTTTACAATAAACGCTTTTTTACATTTTTAAGACTATCTTGTTCAAATACTGCTCGAGTTTTCAATTTATGCGATACTTAAACGACAATTTTATTTTCGTTGTCAAATTGATAAAATGAATTCAAATTTTACTATTTGAATGTCAATTTCATCATTAATACCAAGAGTCGATATTATGGGGAAATAACATTTCTAATAGTGTCTGGCATTTGAAGATTCAATTTTATTTATTGATTTTCATTAATTCCTATTATAATCAATAATCCTATTATAATTAATGATTGTGTTATTGCAAGTTTCTTAATCAAAATTCAACAATATTACGACATTATTCATTTGTTCTAGCTACATTTCGTTTATTGGATAGAAAACTTATTCTCAAAGTTAAATGGATTTGGCTAATCCAAAATTTTGTTACAATTTAAGTACAATAGGAGACGGGTCTATAATAGACTGGAGTGGAAGAAATTCAACCCGAATTGTCCAGATCCAGCCGATCCACCAAGCTCCTCTTTCATTCCACCGTCAATTGGATGAACATAATTATCAAATATGTGGAGTATTGATGTTATTCTGTGAATATTTTTCGATGTTTTCAAAGATCAAGTACAGTTATCTTAATATTACAAAATATCATTAAACGTAATAATATTTCAATTGACCTAGGGTTGAAATCTTGGAACCAATTGAAGCGTGGCAAGTTGCCATGGAATCAGGAATGAAGGGACCAAATGAGCTACCTGAAATTTACCTTCTTCCTTTGTTCATCGAACACGTGAACAAAATAATTCGGCCTCCAATGAAGCCTCACATTGGCCTTTCTTCAATTGTTGCCCAAGGTTATCCAGATTTTATCCTGGCGAAAACTAGAAAAGGTAAAATGGAATAAATACAAAAAATTATTACGATTTTCCTTTACATTTGAACAAGGGGAATCATCGCTGTTCGAGTACATTTATTGCTTTGACAATCATGTCTACCTTGCCATTATTTGTTCCTTGACTTTTATCTCGTTAATGATGGGTCTGATGAAAAAGTCAGCAAGCTCATTTTTCAGCGCAATGTGGTCCTACGCATCAGTCCTTTTGTCCGATTGTTACGCAATTCCTGTGAAGACATTAACTGAAAGAATGTTGTCTGGAGTATGGCTTATGTCGTCCACTGTATTGTTGGCCGCATTTTCCGGTCAATTGAGAGAACAGATGCTTAAACCCAAACCTATCTATTGGATCGACTCCTGGAAGGACTTATATAAGTGGAAAGACATCACTAAAATCAATACCTTTGATTCAACTCTTTTTAAATATTATGCCGATCAATATCAAGAGGAAATGGCTCTCAATTTTAATGAAAGGATAAATATAATGAGTGAATACGGGGAAAAGGCTTTGACTTTAAATGAAACTGTTCTCGATTATGATGGGATACGTAAAGGGGAGTCCGCTATTGTTTACATCAAAGATTTTCTTATCGTTTTCAAATTGGCCTTGATTAATTATGGATTTGTCGAGGACATTGATTTTCACATTTCAAAAGAGGGTGGAATATCTCAATCCTCTTATTTCATGATCAATAAGTTTAAAATGAATAAGTCATCTGAGACTCAATGGAATTTAGTGTGAGTTATAGAATGTAATCTTGCAACAAATGTCAAGGTTAACAAGCTTATTTTTTCAGTGTCAGCATAATGAGAGAAAATGGTATCACTAATTATCAATTTGAAAGAATGTGGAATCCGAAAAATATTCCTCGATATGGTCGGAGACTAACCTTGTTCACTAACGAAATGGAAGATATGAAATTTGATCATTTTAAAGGCTCATTTTATTTTTATATAGTCTTCAATATTCTTGCAGTCATTTTGGTAACTTTTGAGTCGACCAAGAGATTTTATCATTAGTTTGAACAATCAACTTTTCAATTGTACAAAGATAGGGCAGATACATTTATACGTATAATAGGCACATTAAAATAGGAGATATCACCTTTTTTATCCTCACTGTTGTTCATAATTTCTTGTTGACAATATCATTTTCAAATTTTTATAGAGAAATTGATTGCGTCATTATTGAATTTAATTGTCGTTGAATAGTACCTTGTTGTGATAGTCTCAAAGAGATTAATAAGCATTTAAATATTCTGTAAACAAAATTGAATGGATTATTAATTCTATTGAAATTTGATGAAAGGTTATTTTTAGAATGTTATTCACACAAACAAAAAAGTTGACATTAATTTTTTGAAATTATATTTAACATTAAAGCAAATATTTCAAATATAAATTGTTAATTAATTAGCTGATAGTTAACATGGACATTTTGTACGAAAATCGTAAGAATTGTTATGATATGAATTATGGCGAAGAAGAATACGTCAGACAATGGGCTGACGATCAAACGACAAACATTACTATCGAAGTCCTACCCTTTCCTTTCATTCCTCACCTGTTCTATACTCAGCACAACTCTACTCACTATCAGTGGTGCGGACCTATGCTTCTGCTGGCGGAAGCGTTCGCCAAACTCACTCGAACAAGGTCTATTAAATATTTACTAAAACTTGAAATTATCTTAAGTTTTCGAATAGGATCAAGCTAAGTCCATTGAAATCAGTCAGACAGCTCCTCGCTGGAGGACCCGGTGCTCTACCGCCGATCGCTTTGATGCCATTCATAGCCTCACATTACTATCGATTCGTTATATTGAGGGGAAAGAGTCATTACAGACGTATCTCAACTGTTCTCAATTATGCCGTTCCCGATAGAGTTTTGGCTAAAACTATCAAGGGTTGTGCTAATAATTGATATGGTAACATTTGCTAAATTATACCATGACTATTTTTTCAGATGATAGTGCTCTGTTGGTGGCGTTCAGATGTCTTGACCCCGAAGTCTATTATTCAATGTTTGCTTCAATTGTTTTCATCTCTTGTTTTATGGGTTTATTGGATAAGTCATTGAATACAGTGTTTAAATGTTTTTGGTCACACCTCTCAGTAATTCTCTCCGATAGCTATTCAATGAAAATCAATAAAAGAAGTGATAGAATAGTTTCCGGGTCATGGCTTCTGGTCTGTACTGTACTGTTGTCCGCCTTTTCCGGACAGTTGAGAGAACTACTGATTAAACCCAAACCAATCCAATGGATCGACTCATGGGAAGACTTGAGTCAATGGAAGCACATCACAAAAATACAGACCCAACCCCTCTCTAACTTCATTAATTATATCAATTCATATAAGAATACCGTTCCCATGGCTATGGATTTGAGTAAAAGAATGGAACAGCCATTAGAAGTGAAACAGAAATACTACACAAACGGAAGTTATAATTCAAAACTGTCCCTCGATTTTGATGGACTGATCGATGGAAAGGTAGCTCTGGTATACCCAACACATTATCTGCAGATATTCAAGAATGTGCTCATCTCTAAAAATCTTGAGGAAGACATTGATTTCCATATATCAGAGTCGGGGGACTCACCACAGCCTGTCTTCACAGAAACAAATAGACTGACTCTGAATGAGTCGCTCGCAATACAATGGGATTTCGTGTAAGTCTATGAGATTCCATAATAGGGGTACAGAGCTATAGATTTGAATCTATTTTTGAAATAGGATTAATGTGATGAGGGAGAGCGCTATTTATGACCACCTATTCAAAGTTGGCCTCAATCCCAGGAGAATTGGACCAGACATTGGTGAAATTGTTGATTCAAGATCATTTGTATTCGGGTCAATATCTTTGGCTCATATGAGAGGAGTTTTGATACTTTTAATTATTTTCGAAGTTTTTTGTTTATTCGTGTTTTTGATAGAAATTATTCAGTATTTTTCAATATTTTACAGTATTTGTAAAATGATGTCTCAATATTTCAATATTGTCCTAGCACACAACATTAGTCATTGATCAGATGCTGTTTGCATGGTGAGTTTATTTCAAAATTTTGTTTGAACAAAACAAATCATCTTGTTCATTAAATCTAGCACTTTATAAGATGAGGTTTGTTTATACGATTCATTTTTTACCTTGATCGTTTTTTCTTTTAGATTTTGATTGAAAATTTTCATTAATTTCATTTTATTGACAAAAAACAACAAGATAAGTCAATTTTGATTTCCATTTGTATTTACTTACGAGAAAAATAAATTAAATTATATTTAATCAAGTATATTATACTTAGTATAAGCTTCTACAAGTAGAAACATATTTCTTAAAACGGAAATTTTCAATTAATTCTATTATCAAATGTCTATAAATTGAACTTGATATTATCGGTTATAAAATGGAACTTGTTAAATCAAATGTTAAAAATTGCTATAATTTGAGTGATTTCGGAGATCAGTCTATAGTGGACTGGAGTGGCAATAACTCCACAGAAATCATTAAAGTCCTGCCATACCCACAAGCACCAGGGCTATTTTATGAAGAGTTTGGCCAAGATCAATATCAATGGTGTGGACCACTACTTCTGTTTGTCGAGTATCTAGCAAGGTTCTTGAAATTGAGGTATGTTCTTTTGAAAGATGCATAATACTTAAATTATGCTGTTATAAATTTTTCCAGGATTAAATTGTTAAGGCCACAATTAGTCGATGAGATGATATCTACCGTCTTAAGTAAAGGACAGGAAGGAATGGCACAAATTTATCTAGTTCCTCTTTTGGGTGTTCACTATTACAATTATATCGTCCAAATGGGTGCAGAAGATATACTCCGACTCTCTTCTATAATAGACTACGGATTCCCTGATCAGATTCTAGCAAAAACAAAAGTGACTGACTTGACCTTGCTGCAAAAGTTTAAATGTTTTGATACCAATATTTATATATCAATTCTGGTCTCAATTGTATTGATATCTGTTTTCATGAGTTTCTGTGAGAGGTCTTTGAAGACATTTTTCAGGACATTTTGGTCGTACTCTTCGGTCATTCTCTCCGATTACCACTCATTCAGAGCTATAAAATCAGTTGAAAGAGTGTTGTCTGGGATATGGCTTATGTCGTGCACTATATTGTTGGCCGCATTTTCCGGTCAATTGAGAGAACAGATATTAAAACCCAAATCTATTGAATGGATCGACTCCTGGCAAGACCTGATCGAATGCCAACACTTGAAAATAGAAACATTCAAGACTTCCAGCTTTATACTCTACATTGATCAATTGGATAAAGAAGATGAAATTGTCAAGATACTCAAAAAACGGCTGGTTAGACTCAACGACCGAAAACTAACAAGTTTTAAGAAATCATTTGATAAAGTATTAGATTATGAAGGGGTCAGAAGGGGAGTGACTGCTCTCGTTCACACTGCGGAAAACTTAGAAATTATCAAGCACAATCTAATTCAAGATGACTTTAAAGAAGATATTGATTTTCATATTTCAGAATCGGGAGGAATTCCTCAACCATTCTATACGTTCACAAATAGGGCTAATTTTAATGAGACTCTGACCACGAAATGGGATTTTATGTGAGTTTAAATTTAGAATTAATTAAATTTAACCTAGATAATTAACCTTTCATTCTATAGTATTGATTTGTTCCGCGAAAGTGGTATTTATGAGGAACTCGTCCGAAGAGTTTTGAATCCGAATAATACTCCGATTTTCGACAAAAGACTCACGACTTTCACTAATGATATCGAAAATATAACCACAACTCAAATGAAAGAATTGTTTTTCCTTTTATTGATTTCATTTATATTTTCGTTTGTTTTACTGTTTTTCGAAAATTTATTGAATATTATATTCGGATTCGTTTTATTTAAATTGATTTATATATCGATTGTTGAAGACCTTGTTCATTGTTAAGCCCAAAGAATTTTTAATTTTGCTGAAATGTTGTGCACTTATTAATAAAATTGATTTAATTAAGTTAAACATTTATTGAATACAAGATAAATAAAGACAAACCAAAATTTGACAGGTTATTAATAATTCAAACGATAATAAACATTTAGGATTAATATTACATGTTTATGCTGTTGTGTAACACATTTCCTTGATTAAAAATTGAATCTGGGTTAATGGAAAACTCTGCAAGGCATTTTACCTAGCTGACTTAATTTTGCGCGATTACGCCTATTCTGATAAATATTTATGACTTTCGGGAAATTGATTTGAATTAATGTTTGAAAATAATTATTGATTTTTCTTAACATTTGGGGACAGAATTCAGTCAACACTAGAATTGAGAAACCGAACCAAACGCTGAAAATACTCGACAATAGACACAGATATTCCTCGAAACTCATCTTGAAGTTGACCTCGTATATTGTTGTCGGATGAGCAGGATATTCGAGGAGAAGGAGGAACTCATTCTTTTTACTCTCAGTCTCTTTGCTATAGATTCGGCCAAATGTTGAGTCAGTTATGAAATATTGTTTATAACACTCAGTCTTCTGATCACAAAAACGCTTACATTTTATACTCGGATCAAATTCTGGGTTATTTTTAGGCTCTTTTAAAAATTTCATAGTGAATTTCAGACTAGAATTAACATGGTGAGATAAATGCATTCCAGGGTAATCGTGATACCTATTGATATAATAGTCAATCAGACATTTGTCAATACATTCCTCGCGAGTCTGTCCCATAAAACACTGTTTAAAGGGTTTAAACATAACCTTCGATACGACTATACTATACTTCAGTAGACAGTAATCCGTTTGATTAATGCTAAGAATGAGTGAACTTTTGCTTTGAGCTTGGTATACCAGGCTCTTTCTTGAGTGCATGTGAACAAATAAAAGACTGTCCCTCTCATCGAATGTCTTATTAAATCTTCTTAACTGAATAAATAATTGGAATTTCTGGTCAGATAATTGGTAGCTGTCATCCGGTTCTCCATTTAATTGGTGAAAAATTGTGAAGCAATAGAAAAAATTATCGATGTACTTGGTCAAGTTGGCTAGCTCAGTGCATTCCCTCTTATTTACAGCAAGAGTGAAACATGATGACAATATTTTTGGTGACTCTTCCATTTGTTCAAATTGTTCAGCAATAGTCATACTATCTAGTACATTAATGAGTTTAGTTTGATTGTGACCAAGATTGTTCCAGATTTGATCTTTCAATTGGTGATACTTCATATAACAGACTGTAATCGCCGGAAGGGTTTTCTCGCCGTCGGACTCATACCTCACGAAAGTAGTCGTTTCGTACGAAAAGTAAATTGAACTCAATTTATACGTTTGATAGAC
>JAQIXV010001186.1:0-10434 GCA_034700625.1 Tectocepheus velatus
AACTACCAAGCCAAGCCTTATTTGAAAACAGGATATAATTAGTTTCTCAAAATAATCTTTTTAAAAACTGTCATTTGCTAGAAAATTAAGTTTATTTTGTACACTGAAACTTAACTTGACCAATTTTATATTGATCCGTAATCATTGATCAAGCTGTAATAAAACGTAATCTTTGTAATATGAACCGGCTCAAAAATCAAATAATGTCTTGATCAATGATGACCATGATCAATATCTTTTCAACTATATTTATATTACAATTTTTTCCACTTTCTTGAAACCATAAAAATAAACTTGCTCATAATTGATCCGATATCATTGAGCAATAATTGCGCAAGCTGAAGAAGCCCGATATATACCATTCAATTAACGGAAATATAAACAAAATGAGCTCTATGATGATCAAGATCAAATTTTAGAAACTGTATTTTGTAAGATTATTATTGAAATTAATTTACGTGTAGTGAGCTTGATCAATTTTGTATTGATCCGAAATCATTGAGTAAGGTTAAAAATGATTCACAACCTAAAAGGGGCTGGGTGACATTCAGAACGAAAATACCACGACAACTCAAAAAAAGTTACCCTCTCAATGATGACCATGATCAATATTTTTTTAAACCCGTAATATTTAATAAAAAATTTTCAATTAATAGAATATTATATAAAAAGCATTTTCTTAATTGATCCGTTATAATTGAGCAAGGTAAACCAACATTTGACACTCAATTATAATAAAACAAGTGTATGCTTAATGATGCTCAAGATCAATTTTCTCTTTCACTAGATCAATTTCATTAGAATAAACGAAGTTAACTCATCCATACATAAAATGTTTATCAAAACAAAACTCTTGCCTAATGTCTAAAAATAAATTTACTTGGTGACGCTTGCAAAATTTCCCAATTAGCAAGCTTAATGAAAATTGCGAGAACATCCATTTGATTTCACTTTAATTATCTATTCATTTGATAAATTGCTTGAAGAGATAATTAAATTTAATGAATGGATAAGTTTTCTCTCTCTCTCTCTCTCTCTCTCTCTCTCCTCCCTCTCAACCCTCTCTTTGCTATAAATTTCTTCACAAATTACTTCAAAATAGTATTCAATTCATTAAAAATTTATTCGAGAAATAGGTTTTCCCTTTGAATTGATATTTAGAGGAAGCGCTCGACTAATGAATAAAGCAATCGATTGCTGTATAAGAAGTGCCACAAAAAGCATTCAATTGAAAGGGAAGGCCTACTATTGTTTGAGATATAATACCTGTTCCTATAGTTCAAAAACTATTTGATTGATAGTATTTATAGCTATTTTTGACGCATCTATGAACAGAATAATAGAATTTTCAATTTTTTTGGTCAAACATTATGTCTGTAATCATATCATATCAGAGCACAGGTATGGGTAGGTATGGGTGGAGTGCTTGGGATCAGACACTCGATGTGCTGAGCGCTAAACCATTTGAACGATTTTTTTTAGGTTAAGGTTTTGAATGGAAATCCATTATTAATAGGAAATAAATGTGTGTTTTTCATATACCTCGGTATTTATGTTCGATAATAATCTTGGTCAAGGTCTCTCTCTCCATTAAATAAATATTGCCATGGTGATTGTTAATTTAATATGTTTATTTGAGCCTACACATTTTGATCTAAAAATTGGTAATTACAATAACAGTTTTACGTAAGCAAGTTTATTTTTATTTAACATGGTAAAATTCATTGGTCTATATAAATAAATGCGACGGAAGACGACGTATCTAGCTAATTTTGATATCGATTGAAAAATTAGCTAGATTGAAAATGAGATAAATTGATTAACAAGCAACAAAAATAATCCCACTTAGGAATTTTGTCAATCAATTAATTATCCTGGAGAATAAACAAACAAGACAAAAACAGATACGGGATTGTAATTTATAAATGGAGTAAAACTTTGAGATGAGCAAGGTTGAACATTTAATGACTAAGCTTGCTCAAAATTCTCTAAAGTATAATTTTGCGAGGTTGTTATTGAGATCGCAAAATAATCTATATAAATTATATTTTTCTGGATAAATATTGGACCCTGCTCATTTCAATTCACAGAGAAAGAGATAAATTACCAACTAGGTTGTATAGAAAAATAAACATTGTCTTTTAAAAATTATGGCAACAGATATGATCCGGATAATAATAAAATCACAACATCTATTTAAAAAACAATTCAAATTGACCAATATAAAAATTTACGAGCTCGATATTATTATTATAATAAATTTTAACAAGTTAATTAATTAATTATCACTTACAAACAAATTGATTGTAATTATATTTGAATTGTTTTGTCCGGAAATATAACATTAAAATAGTTATAAAATACTTAAATTACAATTGAATCTCAATTTTCATATTAATAATTACAGTCTTAGTAGTCATTAGTTGTTTTCGAGTGAAGACATTCCTCTTCAGTCAAACGTCTTCATCAAAATTCCTTCTTAAGACATATTCAACTCATTTTGGCGCTTCTTCTCCGACTCAATGACCAAGGCCATGAGCAGGGCACATATAGCTATGGCCAATTCGGATATAGCTATTAGAATGGGTGTCACACCGGGAGGTGTCGCCAAATTCCTGTAGCACTTGCCTCGAGTATCTTCGCACACATTTTTCAAGTAAAACAATAGTATAACGTGTGTTACAAATATGACAGCCATGACCAGTCCATGGACAATGAGCAAGCAACTGTCCTCTTTGAAGGCGGCATATATACCGGCAAAACTGATGGCCCCCAACACCAGGAGAGTGATGGCCGTAAGCCAACCACTGGTCTCGTAGTTGTCGTCAATCAAAAACTTAATCAAACCGTTAAGAGTCAGAGCTCTGCCTCCTATGAACACGATGTAGGCGGTGCCCATACAGACCTTGGTGTATGTGAGTAGGGTCTTCGGGTCGGGGTTCCTCTGGCGTCGGAGCCGGGAGTGACTGAAACTCTGTTTATCGCTTTCAGACATTATTACAAAAACTTTTATTTATTTATTAAACAATTAAATAGTTTTTAGGGTTTGAAGTGAAGGCACTCTCACTCTCTCCCAGTCCTGAAGAGTTCGATCCAATTGTTATTACATAAAAACAATGGGAAAGCCATCCCTTTCCTCATACGGCTTGGCCTTTGAAATTGATTTTTGGCGTTTGATTCGTACACTTATTCTGTGCGACTATTTTGGAAGCAAATGTCAAAACACTGTTTTATTATTGAAGAGCACTCTGTCTATGAATCTACTGTATGCAGGTCTGCATACCTGAGCACAGAATAAGTTATCTTTTGAGTAAACGTAAGGATTTTTATTTGAAGAACAGTCGATGTGTTTACAGAATATTCTGTGCGCTCTCTGACGCTCTCCCTCTCGAAACTCACTCAACCCTCACTTGCGATGGCTGTGCAGCGCATGGATAACGAAAATATATATTCTATTCAATACTCGAATAGAAATGTATTGATCTGAGAGTCGGTACAAAATACTCGCGACTCAGGCCTTGATTTTCATTAATACAAAAGTATATAAACTATTTGCCAATAGATATGAGCCGGAGCTCAGGCTCAATGTCTGGGTTATATAGAGGGACAGCATATAAGAGAGGAAAAGTGTATCTATTTTTAGATAAACACAATTCAGAGCTTTTCATTGGCTCTTAGAAAGTGGAGGAAAAAAAAGTTGGTTAGAAAATTACCAGGGGCATTTCAATTTTGTTGGTAGATGTTTTTATTTCTGTAGGCTTCAATTTCCGCTTCAATATAATCAAACACAATTATTCTTGCTGGGAATTGATTGATG
This sequence comes from Tectocepheus velatus, assembly GCA_034700625.1. Classification (NCBI taxonomy): domain Eukaryota; kingdom Metazoa; phylum Arthropoda; class Arachnida; order Sarcoptiformes; family Tectocepheidae; genus Tectocepheus; species Tectocepheus velatus. The sequence goes on from JAQIXV010001186.1 coordinate 3,818, forward strand.
AATTTTACATTTACCTGTTGCATATTGCAATTTGCGTGGTTGTGTTGAATATGACCAAGATATGAGCAAGGTGTTTTTTTTCGCGGCTCATCCTAGATTGTATTTAATGTTTACATTTACATTGTATTATTATGCACCTGGTGCAGTTGTTTTGCATAAACAATATTAATAATGTTGTGAAAAGCTCATTTGAATATGAGCTCGGTTAAACAGCTATTAATCTTAAGTACCTTGCACAATAATATTACTCAAGTTACAGAATAACAAAATGCAAATTCAGTTCAAACATATTATGTTACAAAAAATACATATTTTTTATGACTTTTGCATAGAATATATGAATTATACATATAATTCCATATATACTTATAGATTCATAGATACTTATACCGTATAATACAGTATATATCTATGAGAAACACATTTTTTCTATTCCTATGAATTCCTTATATTTTACGACAAAATCGATTCGTATTTTTTCCGCTCATCTGAACGTCAAGAGAATGAAAAAACTACTGACTCTCAGTCTATTTGATAGAGTGTTGTGCCGACAGTTAAATGTTTGAATCGCTCAGAATAAATGTAGGCTCTCCTCTAATGTAAGCCTCTTATGGGAAGACATTAATAATTCTTTTGGGGAAAAATAGTTCAAAGAATTTTTATTCGCGGAGAGAGAGAGAGAGAGAGAGAGAGAGAGAGAGAGAGAGAGAGAGAGAGAGAATTACGCAAAAGAGGTGTTTATTTTTAGCTCAGAATAAGAGACTTTTGTGAATATTCTTGTGTAATACCCAGTATACATGTTATTGAATGACCATGTCCAATTTTATCAGTCAATCAATGAATGGATTTACGTAAGGCTTTGTGTCACAACTCAAAGAGGCTTTGAAATTGAAAACTCAATTTCTTGGAATGTTTTTTCAACTTAATTCAACTTTATGTTTTTTTTGATAGATTAAATTTTCTTGGAATTAGTTTTCTTGTTTGTTATTCATGTCTTTCAAGTGAACCGGATAAGTATTTTTTTGCTTTTCATATGTTATATGATTTATTTTTAGAAAATTGAGCTTATTTAAAATTTCAAAAGCATTCAACTTGAATTATATTAAATATTGATTTTTTTCAATAACTCCCAGAGAAACACTATAGAGCTTGATGCAATTCCGATCGATAAAATAAACATTTTTGAAGCTCTCATCCAATATTGAATCCTTTGCTTAAGAAATGTTTAACATTGATTAATTGATTTCCATAGATTGAATCCTTCGAGCATATTTTAAGCATGGCAATAGTTAAACTTTGAATTAAACTTACTATATATGAACCATGTTCTATTGTAATAGCTTGGTAACTTTGGTTACCAAATAACAGTTATCAATTTCTCTAATCACGTCACTGTAATTATTTTTTATCATAAATAATTTTATTTTAAGCTGTAACAACATTAATCAATAAAAATTTTATTTATTTCATAATTCTAGTGAAAACACACAATTAAAATAGAAAAACAATTAAGCTTGATAAAATTCCATAAAATAGGATTCAGAAACAAAATTAAAATACTTATAATTTTGACCATAATTATATCAAACAAACTGTTCAAATTGAAGAATTTTTTCTATATGAGATAAGTTCACTCGAATATCTAATTATTTGGAGGAAATTTAGCATAATACTTAGGAATTTTCACCCTTTGGCTGCTGGTAAATTATCGAAATGTTTGACACTCGACGATTAAATTCATCGTCTCTATTATTTTTGAAAACATTGCGGATATTTTTGAAAACCAGAAAGATTATAATCAACTCCAGCGTAACCATGGTTAGGTTATCAATTATTGAAAAGTGCAACGCTTCTCTGATGCTCATGGTGTTCTCCAAATGAATGGGTGTTGTCTTATTACATTCGCCATTCACAACAATATTAATTCGACTGGATGCCTTTATATTAATCGAATTTAATATAACGTGATTAAAATAATTAATATTGCTCACTTTGAATTGATTTATTGAAGCAACGGTAGTTCCGACAATCTCAATCAAGATAATGATTATTAGAGCAAATGGATACTAAAATAAAAATTATATGTAATTATTGTAATTATATATAATTTGACTGGGTAACTGACAATTTTGACAGATTGTTGATGAAATTTTAACTTGTAGTATGATACCACAATAAACACTGGAACCACAATGAATAATAATGTTGCGCTGATGAAATTGCAGAAGTAGCCTTTGAGGCTAACAAATTGAACATCCTTGAATGTGTCTTCTGGCCAGAAGAATTTTATGTATGCTTCTATCCAAAAGCCAAAACCTGCCGCAACCTTTTTTTGATTAAACAAATTGTTATAGTTCAATTAATACTTTAATTATCTTACTAATAAAAGAAAATTGATGAGATAAAATTCGATTGAAAATTCATAATTCGACATTTTAAGGAATTTTATGAGAAAAAAACTTAAACGTTTAATTTGATCGGAGATAAAAATTGAATGATGATGTTTTTTTAGTTATTACACAATGAAGATGAAATATTTTATGATGTTTATCCGTTTCATTTGTATGATGTCAGATGTTATGTCAATTTTTCGAAAATATAATTAAACCATAAAAAATATATCAAAGTATTCGAGCAATAATTTGAAAACTCATGACTGTATATAAATAACTCATGACTTATCAAATTGTGATAGAAAAATGTCTGAAGAATTGAACAAGTTTGAAATTTCAAGAAATTTTGATCAAAGTTTGAAACAACAAATAAAATCCTTTCACGTTTTCGATGACACCCTAGGTTATAATATTTTGTTTATCAAAAGTGATGACCAAGTTTATGGTTTGGGACAAAACAGTTTTGGTTGTTGTGGTTTAGGACACAATAGTGTTGTTAACGAACCGCAAGTTATACCAGAATTGTGTCGCAAAAGTATTAAACAATTCTTCATTGGCGGAGATTTTGCCTTGGCACTTTGCTCAAATGGAAAGGTATTTGGATGGGGTCACAATGATTGGGGACAGTTGGGCAGAAAGGCTCCTGGTGTGAGAGGGGATTTCTTTAAGCCAGAAATAATCATGGTAAATTTTGAAATAATTGACATATCGTGCGGCACGTGTCACACCTTGGCCCTCACACAAGAAGGTACTGTTTATGGATGGGGTGGCAATAACTTTGGCCAAATTGGTACTGGTAAAAATGTGAGAGGAAAAATTTCAATTCCTATCAAGCTAAAAGATATTTGCCAAGTTAAATCGATTTTCTGCTCATTTAACCGTTCGTTTGCGATAACAATCGAGGGCCTTGTTTATAGCTGGGGCTTTAATAATGAATGTAGCCTTGGTCATAATATAGCCAGTAATAAATGTGTTTACGAACCGAGATTGATAAGATTGAAAGGAATTTATTCTGTTTGTTCATCAAGTACAAACACGTACTTTATCTCCGATGATAAAACAATTTATTTCTGTGGAAAAAAGCAAGTAAACAAGGACATTTCTTATCAATATTTACCAAAACCTTTCCAAACATTAACTGACATCTTCATACTGAAATCCATTATCAAGTACAAAGGGTTCAGGGCAATATCATTGGCAATTAAAGATAATTGCATAATGGTTTTGAACGAGGATAAATTAGAAGAGACAAACCATAATAATCTTCTCGATTGTTGCTCGGTTAAATATGGAATTTCTCATGGAACTGTCCATGTTAAAAAAGATGACAATTTTATTCCCTTTGTCAATTCTGATAAATATGAGTACATTGGTCAATTGGGTTTGGGCTCATATGGGCAAGTTGTCAAAGTAAGGGATCGTAGGACTAACCAAGTTGACGCAATTAAAATCTGTCCATTAATAGGTAATCTATCCTTGTAAAAAATCATCAATTTCTCTGATGTTATTTTTTTAATCAAGAACAAAATAAACAACAAAAGGGATATTTGGAGCGCGAGGTAAGGCTTTTAGCCAAACTTAAAAGCGATTTTGTTGTCCAATATTTAGACTCTTGGTTTGAAAACAACGAATGGCTTTACATTCAAATGGAATTGTTTTCCGATAATCTGAAGAATATTATCGAGGAAAAACCAAGAGTATTCAAAAGACAGCCATCAGAGGCTATGAATTCAATTGAGTTTTACATTTCGTGTCAATTATTTCGAGAACTTTTGGAATGCGTTCAATACATACACGGATTTAATCCACCGATAATTCATAGAGACCTTAAACCTGCAAATATTCTTATCAATGAGAAACCAATTAACGGGAGGTTTTTAAAATTGTGTGACCTGGGTTTTGCGATAGAACATGAATGGAGCAAGCAATCGCACACGAATATGCTAGGCACTCTGAAATATATGGCCTCCGAAGTTAGGCTAGGTGAGCCTGGCAGAAAGGTTTACACTACAAAAGCTGATATATACAGCCTTGGTATTTTGACTCAGCAGTTGTTTGATTTGAAAGAAAGCTTGTAAGTTTATTTTAAAGTAAAACTTAATTCAAATTAACTTAGTATATTTCTCTGAAGGATTTTTACCAACGTGAATTTGAAAACTAATTATGAGAGCCTTAATGAAGTTTTTGAGAAGATGACCAAGACTTTGTATCATGAAAGACCTACCTGTGCTGAAGTCTTATCACAATTTGATTCATGGAATATATCTTATGCTGAGGTGAAATCTTCTGAAAGTTATCTGGAACAACTAAAATTTTTAGAAACTTTTGATAATAAGTTTTTCTTTGATTATTTTGTATATAAATTCCTTCGCTGTGATATATAATCATGGTAAATTTTGACACCATTCCCAAATAACTGACCAATAATGCCAGTTATTTAACATTATAAATATTATTTATTTCAGTTTTAGCAAGTGAAATTAAAAATTCACTATGGAACATCTGAAAATAAAATTATCTTATCTTGTTAATTTATCATGAACTCTCAGTATATTTGATAGAGTGTTGTGCCGACAGTTAAATATTTTAATCACTCAGTCTCTACGAGTATAGGCTCTCCGCTAATGTAAGCCTCTTATGGAAAGACATTAACAATTCTTTTGGGAAAAAATAATTCAAAGAGGCTTTGAAATTGAAAACTCAATTTCTTGGAATGTTTTTTCAACTTAATTCAAATGTTTTTTTTATAGATTAAATTTTCTTGGAATTAGATTTCTTGTTTGTTATTCATGTCATTCCATTGAACAGGATAAGTATTTTTTTGCTTTTCATATGTTATATGAAAATCCTTTTTTATCATTGATTTTTAGAAAATTGAGCTTAATCAAAATTTAAAAAGCATTCAACTTGAATTATATTAAATATTGATTTTTTCAATAACTCCCAGAGAAACACTATAGAGCTTGATGCAACACCGATCAATAAAATGATGAAAACATTTTTGAGGCACTCATTCAAGTTTATATTATTGGTCATTTGTTTTTGAAATTTCAATTTTGATTTATTCATTTGAAAATAATAGGCAAACAATGAATTCAAAATCTCTTAGTGTTGAACCAGGCCAGTTTCAATAACTATTACCTGTCTGAGAAAATAAATAAGGTGGTTATTCAAACTTTCAATTGACTTACGATGATTTGATTAAAGTTGCTAGATGATGATTTTTTGGTACCAAGAAGTTTAAATTCGATATTTTACTAGATAAATAATTGTTTCAAATTGACGTGAAGAATTTAATTGTTATGATAATTATTTTGTTTTTATGTTACAATAGAATTATTATAGTCACAAAATTTATTTAATCAGGGCAATAAATTTTGCTGGAGAATTAGAAAATAGAAAAATTATAATGCATTAAACTATCTATAAAAATATATCTGACCTGCTGAAAAATAATTTAATCATGATAGGTTTTACATAATTTTACTATAACATGTTAAGCTAGATATTCTCTCTTGAATAATTCCCATAGGAAAACAAAAAATCTAGTTGAAATTCCAATCAACCAAATAATGAGCACATTTTTATATACTTCATCCAAGGTGATTACATTGATGAGTTTTCGTATTTTCAAACGTGATTGATTCTCATTCTTGTAATTGGTCATGATGTCTCGCAAAGTATCATGATGTATAAGCATTCCGGTTTCAATAGCTCTTGTCATCCTAAAAACAAACATGAACTAGTGGAATAATTACTCATTATTTAACTTACATTGATTTGATGTGGATGAACTTTTGCAACAAGATAATTGGAATAATTAGGGCCATACTTATGATCTGAAATTTGGTAATTTTCCTCTTCATGTTTCCAAATAATATTAAAATTTTGTACCACAAGACTACTTAGGAGAATACCAGTTTCTCCCTCGATCATTTTTCTGAAAAATACCTCCTTGTAAAAGTCGTTTTTGAATTCATTGTAATTGAACTTTTTCTCAAAATCAATCATCCTGGTATAAATATCGTCTTTTACCTCATACGATACATCGATTCTCTCGCTGAATCCTTCGAAATTAAATGAATTACATGCAATTGAAATTTGCTTGTTTATATAAATATCTTGGAGTGTCTCGACTATTGGTATGAATTTTTGATTGAAGTAAGTGTTGAGCAAAAGTCCGGTGAAAGCCTTCGTCAGTATTGACGCGCTTTGACTCCAAAT
>JAQIXV010001187.1:0-10421 GCA_034700625.1 Tectocepheus velatus
AATCAAGTGAATAACCGTGTTCAATTCATCAATAATTTTGTAAATTTACCGCTTGGTCAATCATAGAGCTATTGTTAAGAGTTATTCCCTCACTTGGAGCGCCAGGACTTAATGACTGAACTAATAATTTCAATGTAATTGTTATTTTCCAAGGTCTGATTTTTCATTGTTTCACTGAAATAGCCTTTTATCTAAATATCAATAATTGTTATTTAATTGTACCAGCAAAGTCTTTATGAATACCATTTTGTCGCTAATATGTCTATTTATGAAAAAGTAAACAAAACTTTTTTTTTATTATTTATTATAATTTGAAAATTTAAAATATTTTGAAAAACGTCTAAAAGTAATTTTACTTGCCCATATACAATTTTTAATAATTAGATAATAAATTTTCATTGGAAACTTTCTTCCTTGTTATATTTGAATTACTTCTTCCCTCATTATTGCTCTACCGGTGCCTCTCCATCGCTGAACGATATGAGTGAAAATGTTTTTCCAAAACATTCTACTGAACCCAAAATAGATGATCGGAAGAAATGTAAAACTAAGCATGAACATATAGAGCTGTAACCAATTATTCATAAAGGAAAGGCATGGATCTTGCTCATCAAATATGAATTTGAAAACACCATAATTTGCGTACAAATGGAAAGTAGTCATCGTTGCGATGAATATCACAAATATTAGGATTAGTTTTAAGGCTATCATCAATTCTGAACCCATTTTCTTCTTCTGGAAGTATTTCCTCAAGAAGTGGACGACTGTTCCGAAAGAGAACACTAATATTATTAGCACAGGCATCAGGTATTGCAAGATGAAACTGATCACAAGGTAAAATATTTTAAAGTATTGGTTTTCATTCAATTCTCTCAAATAGTTTACATAATTGTAACAAATGATGGAATGGATTCCCCAGTTATAATAAATTACAGTACTTTTTAAAAAGAACAATAGAGACAAAATTGAACTAGTAAACCAGATTATTTTTATAAGCGAGTTCGTTGAAACTTTGTCCAATGGATTGTTGAACACCCGGACAAAAGAGTAGTAATGGTCGATGGAGATGAGAGCCATCGTAAATGATATGACGTAAAGGGATAGCGCGAAGATGTAGTTTGTGATCGATTCAATGACCAAGCACACAAGTTCATTGAAAGTTAAAATAATTGGAACGAGGATAAAAAACTTAATACAATAGTTGGCGATAAGTATGAGTGATGTTATAGCGATAATTATCATTAAAATGTTGGGCCGTTTACTGGCGTTCATCACTTCTTCCGAATGGGATTTCCTGATAAAAATTATTACAATTATGTTCGAAAAGACAGTAATTACCAAGATACTTATTAGAAGTATAATAAAAATAGGTTTATAGTCATTCAATTGAATAACTTGATATTGACCTTTTTCCATGATCACTTTACCACTGAATGTTGAAAATAAGTTGTTTTTGTTTTTCTTAATTTTATATCAAACATTGATTTATTGCCTTAATTGTGATTAAGGTAAAGTACTCCATTGTCCTGGAGATCAATTCATTGTTATTGTTATTGTACAAGGTCCATTTTTGCCTGCGATAACAGAGTTTTCGTAGGATATATTTTTTTTATTATTTAACTGAAATAGATTTTTATCTAAATTACAATAATTGCTATTTTATTGAACCATAAAAGACTTTATGACTACCGTTTTTCCGTTAATATAAAAAAAATTTTGATGACAAAATTATTAATAATAAACTATTTTTTATTAATATTCATTAATGGTGATGTTTTTTTAATTAATAAATGTTTCAAAGAGATCCATGATAATTTTTATTATTAAATACTATATATACTTGTTATATTTGAATTACTTCTTCCCCTAATTGTTGAACTCCCGGTGTCTCTCCATCGCTGAACGATATGAGTGTAAAACCGTTTCCAAAAAACTTTACTAAACCAGAAGTAGATGATCGGGTGAAATGTAATTGTAACCATGAACAAACTGAATTGTATCCTATTGTTTGTAAAAGTATTGCATGGATCTTCACCATGGTAAATAAAGTTGAAAATACTCTTATTTGCATACAATTCAAAATTAGTGTTCGTTGCGATGAATATAATAAACATTAAGATTAGTCTTAAGGCTATCATCAGTTGTGAACCCATTTCCCTCTTCTGGAAGTATTTCCTCAATAAGTGGACGACTGTTCCGAAGGAGAACACGAATATTATTAGCGCGGGTATAAAGCATTGAAAAAGGAACCTGATCACCGAATGCAAGATTCTAAATGACTTATTTTCATTCAATTCTTTCAAATAGTTTACATAATTGAAACAAACAACAGAATTGATTTCCCAGTCATAATAAATTACAGTACTTTTTAACAGGAAAAATAAAGATAAAACTGAGCTTGCTAACCAGATTATTTTTATCAACAAGTTTGTGGAAACTTTATCCAACGGATTGTAATTGTTGAACACCTGGGTAAGTGAATAGTAGTGGTCGATGGAGAGGAGAGCCATCGTAAATTATATGAGGTAATGCGATAGCGCGAAGATGTAGTTTGTAATAGATTCAATGACCACGATCAAAATTTCACTGAATGGTAAAACAATTGGAACGAGGATAAAAAACTTGAGATAATAGTTTGCGATGAGTATGAGTGACGATATGGCGATAGTTGTCATTAAAATGTTGGGCCGTTTACTGGCGCTCATCACGTCTTCCGTTTGGGATCTCTTCATAACAATTATTATAATTATATTCGAAATGAGAGTAATTATGTTGAGGATAATTGTTACAAGTTTATAGTAATTGAATTGATCAATATGATTCGCACCTCTTTCCATTATCAATGATAATTTATCAAATTAGATCCTTGTATCTCAAGGTAAAATTTTGACAGCATAAAGCAGAGATGGTTTACCAGAATATTTTTTATCAGCAAGTTAATTGAAACATTCTCCAAGGTGTTGATGACAACGTAATTGAATGGAATAGAGTTATTATTGGAATTATCACAAAAAGACTGAAACTAATGAATCCTGGACGATGAATGAGTATGTTAACTTTCCTTAAAATCTTGGATAATTTATTTGCACTCAAGGCGTTCCTCTTATTAGACATCTCATAACTATTATTACAATTTAATTTTAAAGAAAATATCACAATCTCTTGCTTTTATTTGAACAAGGTGATAATCACCCAAACGAATAATTGAACTTTAGTCCTTTGTTTGATAATTTCTTATTTTAGTGAAATGTATTGTTATCTAAATCTCAAAAAAATGTTATTTTATTAACACATAAATGTCTTTTTGACTACAGTTTTGCCGCTAATGTTTGTATTTTTATGAAAAAATAAACAAAACTTTTTTTTATTATTTATTATAATTTGTAATATTTTCCAATGTCTTAAAAACGACTAAAACTAATTTTACATGGACATAAACAATATTAAATTGTCATGGATGATGTCATGGGCAACATTATTCCTTGTTATATTTAAATAACCTGTCCTCTTATCGTTGAACTCCCGGTGTCTCTCCATCTCTGAACGATATGAGTGTAAAACCGTTTCCAAAACACTTTACTGAACCAAAAATAGATGATCGGGTGAAATGTAAAGCTGAGCATGAACAAATAGAACTGTATCCAATTATTCATAAAAGATATGCATGGATCTTGGTGATCGTATACGAATTTGAAAGCACTTTTCATTGCATACAAATGCAAAATACTCATCGTTGCGATGAATATCACGAATATTAGGATTAGTCTTAAGGCTATCATTAGTTGTGAACCCATTTCCTTCTTCTGGAAGTATTTCCTCAAGAAGTGGACGACTGTCCCGAAGGAGAACACGAATATTATTAGCGCGGGTATAAGGTATTGCAAAATTGTCCTGATCACAAAGTACAAGGTTCTAAAGCACTTGTTTTCATTCAATTCTCTCAAATAGTTTACATAATTGAAACAAATGATGGAATGCATTCCCCAATCAAAATAAATTACAGTACTTTTTAAAAGGAAAAATAGAGATAAAATTGAGCTAGCAAACCAGATTATTTTTATCAATATGTTTGTTGAAACTTTGTCCAAAGGATTGTTGAACACCCGGACAATTGAGTAGTACTGGTCGATGGAGAGGAGAGCCATTGTAAATGATATGACGTAAAGGGATAGCGCGAAGATGTAGTTTGTGATCGATTCAATGACCAAGCACACAAGTTTATTGAACGGTAAAATAATTGGAATAAATATGAAAAACTTGAGACAATAGTTTGCGATGAGTATGAGTGAGGATATGGCTATTGTTGTCATTAAAATGTTGGGTCTTTTACTGGCGCTCATGACTTCTTCAGTATGGGATCTCTTCATAACAATTATGATAATTATGTTCGAAAATACAATAATTACCATGATAATTATTAGAAGTATAATAATAAAAAGTTTATAGTCGTTCAATTGAACAATTTGATCTTGTCCTTTCTCCATGATTGCTTTGGCTCCATTTATCTCAACTTACTTTTTGATTAATGTTTAAAATATAATATATAAGTTGTTTTTGTTTTTATAAACTTTATGCCACCAAGGTGATTGTCTACTGGCGCCTGATATTCATCGTCTTAATTGTGATTAAGGATTAATCTTGGATATCACTACATTGTTATTGTTATTGCCATTGATCTCATCCGAAGAATTTTCCATGATCACTTTAACTAATTTTTATCTCAAGTATATTTTTCTTAATCCTCGATTAATATCAAGTTGTTTACATTCATTTCAAGTGGGTGACTCCTTTGTGATTATGGTTTGATTTTTCACCGACCAGGATATAAATTCAATGTTATTGTTATTTTACCTTTCATTGTCCAAGGTCTAATTTTTCATCATTTATTGAACCAAAAAAAGTCTTTATGACTACTGTTTTGCCGCTAATGTAATAAATGTTAGAATTTTATAAAAAAAATTAAACAAAACTTTTTTTCGTTATTTATTATAATTTAAAATATTTTACAAAATAATGAAAATTATAAAAAGTAATATTACTTGAACATATTAAATTTACAAAATTTGATAGATATAATAGATAATAAATAATCAAGGTTAACTTTCTTTGTTATATTTGAATCACATCTCCCCTCACTGTTGCGTTCCCGGTCTTTATCCATCGCTGAACGATATGTATATAAAACTTTTTCCAAAACATTCTACTGAACCCAAAATAGATGATCGGGTGAAATGTAAAGCTGAGCATGAACATGTAAAATTGTAACCAATTATTTATAAAGGAAAGGCATGGATCTTGGTCATCGTACATGAATATGAAAACACCATTATTTGCATACAAATGGAAAGTAGTCATCGTTGCGATGAATATCACGAATATTAGGATTAGTTTTAAGGCTATCATCAGTTCTGAACACATTTTCTTCTTCTGGAAGTATTTCCTCAAGAAATGAGCGACTGTGCGGACGGAGAACACGAATATTATTAGCTCGGGTATCAAGTATTGAAAGATGAAACTGATCACAATGTACAAGGTTCTAAAGTACTGGTTTTCATTTAATTCTCTCAAATAGTTTACATAATTGTAACAAATGATGGAATGGATTCCCCAGTCATAATAAATTACAGTAGTTTTAAAAAGGAACAATAATGATAAAACTAAGCTTGCTAACCAGATTATTCTTATCAACAAGTTTGTTGAAATCTTGTCTAAAGGGTTGTTGAACACCCGTACAAATGAGTAGTACTTGTCTATTGAGATGAGAGCCATTGTAAATGATATGACGTAAAGCGATACCGCGAAGATATAGCTTGTAATCGATTCAATGACCAAGCACACCATTTCACTGGACTCTATAATAATTGGAATTATTATAAAAAATTTGAGACAATAGTTTGCGATGAGTATGAGTGACGATATGGCGATAGTTGTCATTAAAATGTTGGGCCGTTTACTGGCGCTCATCACTTCTTCCGTATGGGATCTCTTGATAGCAATTATCAAAATTATGTTCGAAAAGACAGTGATTACCAAGGTACTTATTAGTAGTATAATAAATTCAAATTTATAGTCATTCAATTGAACAATTACATTTTGACCTTCTTCCATGATCACTTTAGCTGCGTTTATCTCAACTTAATTTTTATTTAAACATGTAGATTGATTATCTGAATTGTGATTATGGTTTAGCACTCCATCGTTCTGGAGATCATTTCATTGTTATTGTCCAAGGTTCACTTTTTATTATTCAACTGAAATAGATTTTTATCTAAATCTCAATAAATGTTATTTTATTGACCCATAAAACACTTTATAACTACCGTTTTGTCGATAATGTGTAACTTTTTTTTTAAGGAAAAAAAATTAATATCTAAAACTATTTTTAATTAGTTTTTATAAATAGAAATATTCTGCAAGCTTATTTTAAATAGAGGTGACCGATGAAGTTGGTGATGTTGTCATTACTTGTCCCCTCACACTTGCGCTACCGGTGTTTCTCCATCGCTGAACGATATGAGTGTAAAACCGTTTCCAAAATACTTTACTGAACCAAAAATAGATGATCGGGATAAATGAAATGGTAAGCATGAACACAATGAACTGTGACCTATTATTTATATAGTTATAGCATGGATCTTCACCATGGTATATGAATTTGAATATACTCTTATTTGCATATAATTGGAAATTAGTGTTCGTTGCGATCAATATAATAAATATTAGGATTAGTTTTAAGGCTATCATCAATTCTGAACCCATTTCCCTCTTCTGGAAGTATTTTCTCAATAAGTGGACGACTGTCCCGAAGGAGAACACGAATATTATGAGCGCGGGTATAAAGTATTGAAAAAGGAACATGATCACCGAATGCACGATTCTAAATGACTTGTTTTCATTTAATCCTTTTAAATAATTCACATAATTAAAACAAATGGCGGAATAGGTTCCCCAGTCATAATAAATTACAGTACTTTTTAAAAGGAAAAATAAAGATAAAACTGAGCTTGCCAAGCCCAATATTCTTATCAATAAGTTTGTCGAAATTTTGTCCAACGGATTATTGAACACCCGGACTAATGAGTAGTACTGATCTATTGAGAGGAGAGCCATAGTAAATGATATTACGTAATGCGATACCGCGAAGATGTAGTTTGTGATCGATTCAATGACCAAGCACACAAGTTTATAGAAAGGTAAAATAATTGGAATAAATATAAAAAACTTGAGACAATAGTTTGCGATGAGTATGAGTGAGGATATAGCGATAGTTGTCATTAAAATGTTGGGACGTTTACTGGCGCTCATCACGTCTTCCGTATGGCATCTCTTCATAACAATTATGATAATTATGTTCGTAATGACAGTAATTATGTTGAGAATAAGTGGTACAAGTTTATAGAAATTGCCATGAACACTATGATTAGGACCTGTTTCCATTATCACATTATCTTGTTAACTCCTCAAGCTAACTTTTTGACTTTGATATTCATTAAAATGAATAGAATTATTATTGGAATTATCACAAAAATCTTGAAACTAAAGTTGGTCATAAATGTTGAACAATGAATGCTTAGCATGTTAGTTTTAAAATAATGTACAATTTATTAGCGTTTATGGCGTCTTTCTTATGGGATATCTTCATAATAATTATCACAATTTCTTGCTTTTATTTCAACACGATGATTCAATGTTTAACTTTTGATTATGTTTAAGCACCTAATCACCCAGGCGATCATTTCAACGTTATTATAAGTCTTTTGTTTGATATTTCATTAATCTAGTGAAATGTATTTTTATCTAAATCTAAGTAATTGTTATTTAATTGATCCATAAATGTCTTTATGACTATTGTTTTGCCGCATAATATGTCTGTCTTTTTATGAAAAAAAATAAATTAAATTTTTTTCGTTATTTATTATAATTTGAAATATTTTACAATGTCTTGAAAAACAACTAGAACTTATTTAACTTGATCATATTCAATTTTCATAGTAAATAATCATGGGAAACTTTCTTCCTTGTTATATTTGAATTACTTGTCCCCTCACTGTTGTGCTCCCGGGGTCTCTCCATCGCTGAACGATATGAGTGTAAAACCGTTTCCAAAACACTTTACTGAACCAAAAATAAATGATCGGGAGGAAAGTCAAGCTTAGCAAGAACATGTTGAACAGAATCCTATTATTTGTATAGTTAACGCATGGGTCTACACCATGGTATATCAATTGAAAAAGACCCTTATCTACATACAAATGAAAGGTAGTGTTCGTTGCAATAAATATCATAAATATTAGGATTAGTTTTAAGGCTATCATCAGTTCTGAACCCATTTTCTTCTTCTGGAAGTATTGTCTCAAGAAGTGGACGACTGTCCCGAAAGAGAAGACTAATATTATTAGCGCGGGTATCAAGTATTGAAAAATGGTCCTGATCACAAAGCGCAAGATTCTAAAGAACTTGTTTGCATTCAATTCTCTTAAATAGTTTACATAATTGTAACAAATGAGGGAATGATTTCCCCAGTCATAATAAATCACACTACTTTTAAACAGGAAAAATAGAGATAAAATTGAGCTAGCAAACCAGATTATTTTTATAAGCAAGTTTGTTGAAACCTCGTCCAAGGGATTGTTGAACACCCGGACAATCGAGTAGTACTGATCGATTGAAATGAGAGCCATCGTAAATGATATGCCGTAATGAGACAACGCGAATATATAATTGGTGATCGATTCGACGACCAAGACAATAATTGAACTGAACGGTAAAATAATTGGAACGAGGATAAAAAACTTGAGACAATAGTTCGTGATAAGTATGAGTGAGGATATGGCGATAGTTGTCATTAAAATATTACGCCGTTTACTGGCGCTCATAACTTCCCCCGAATGGGATCTCTTCATAACAATTATAATAATTATATTCGAGAAAAACGTATTTATTAAACCACTAATTATTACAAGTTTATATTCAGTGAAATTATTAACTTGATCAGCACCTTTTTCCATGATCACTTTAATTTCAAGTAAGTTTTTTTCTTTGAATTTTCTTTAAATAAGTTTTTTTTCTTGTTTACTTTTCTACCGATAATAAAACGGAGCTCGTTAACCTGATTATTTTTATCAGTAAGTTTATTGAAACATCGATATTCAAGGGGTTTTGAACACCCGGGTAAGTATCAATGTACTACAAATCGACAGAAGATGATCTTGGCACTATGATGATTAATTATTTGCAATGTGATTAATAATCACTGATTATGCTTGAGTGCTTGATCGTCTAGAATATTAATACATTGTAATTGTCCAAGGTATGACATTTCATTATATTGTTGAAATTGTTTGTTATCTAAATCTTAATAAATGTTATTTAATTGACTCAATAAAAGTATTTATGACTACAGTTTTGCCGCTAATATGTCTGTATTTTATGAAAAAGTAAACAAAACTTTTTTTTCTCATTATTTATTATAATTTAATTAACTTACCAAACTCATTTTCAAACTGTTCATAACAATTATGATAATTATATTTGAAAAGACAGTAATTATCAAAGTCGTCATGATCAAGTTAAATGCAACAAGTTTATAGCCATAATATTGAAGAATTTTATCTGAACATTCTCCCCGATCATTTTACCTCTTTAATCTAGTGTATTCTTTATTTTTATTTGTAAAATAAGTTTTTTAAATTGTTTCTTTTCACCAGGTGAAATGCAGGTAAAACTGTATGCTCGAGGTTGTCGAGGTTATTTTTATCAGCTAGTCAATAAAACTTATATTGAAGTAGTTGTTGAATATCCGGATAACTGTGTGCTTATTATTGATAGATATGTGAGCCACGAGTATGAGTCACGATATTGCAATAGTTGTCATTAATTTTCCATGATCAATTTAGCTAATTTTATTTCAAGTTTATTATTGTCTCAAAGTCTTTGATGAAAGTCGAGTTGTTTACCTTCAATTCAAGTGGGTGATTCATTTGTGAATTGTGATTATGGTTTAGAACTTCACCGCTTAGGATATAATTTCAATGTTATTGTCATTGTCCAAGGTCTGATTTTTCGTTATTTTTATTGAAATAGATTTTTATCTAAATCTCAATAAAAGTCTTTATGACTACCGTTTTGTCGCTAATATGTCAGTCTTTTTATGAAAAAGTAAACAAAACTTTTTTTTCGTTATTTATTATAATTTGAAATATTTTACAAATTCATGAAAAATGAATAAAAATAATTTTACTTGCTCAATAAATAGATTATAAATTGTCATAGATAGTATGATGGGTAACTTTCTTCTTTGTCATATTTGAATTACTTCTCCCCTCACTGTTGAGCTCCCATCCCCTCTCCATCGCTGAACGATATGAGTGTAAAACCGTTTCCAAAACACTTTACTGAACCAAAAATAAATGATCGGATGA
>JAQIXV010001188.1:0-10406 GCA_034700625.1 Tectocepheus velatus
ACTAAATAAAAGTTTTTTTTTAATTAAAAATATATTTAAATAAAAATTAAATTCAAAACAAGTTTTGACTCAAAAAACATTTGAATTGAAAAACGTTTTTGAGGTTTGACTCAAACGGCGGGAAATGTTTTTCCCATTGATTTCAATAGCAATCAGTTTTCACTCAACAGTAATAACGTCCAGAAAAACGTGTTATCGGTATTGAGTGCTGAATAACGTTAAGAAGTCATTGAAAACCGGTTTTATCTGATCCCAAACGACATCCTGGGTGAATTGTACATGACAGACAAGATTAACCTTGGTGCTCTCATGTCTGTCATGGACTTCTTCACCGGTCAGACAATGAGTAAAACAGAGTCACGTGTTATGTCTCAATACGACTATACGGACGACACTCTCTATTACTCACTATTTATGTTAATTTTTATTATAATTCAGTGATGGCCAATGGGGGGGGGGGGGTCCAGAATACCCCCTAGGATCGAGAATCTGTAGGCCCCCTAGGATAAATCAAAAATGGGTAATGGCGGCAAAAAAATTGCCGCCGGCAGCCATTTTGTTCTTTATTTGAGGTATCTTAATTAATTATATTGACAAATGCAAAATAATATGGGCTATTTCTCAACCAAAGTTTTTACGCTCTTCGGAGTCAATAGCCCGGAATATTTCGAAATTTTGAACTTCTTCCTCTTAACAGTTACAGCTCTCAAATTTAAATAATAAATACATTCCCCCACATTAAGTACCCTCCCTTCAGAATTTTTGATCCCGCCCCCCAAATTCGCCCATAAGTTTTTTTGATTTATTAGGATTTTTTAGGATTTTTTGGTTTTTTTGGTTTTTTCGTTTATGGCATTCTGTGTGTTCTCTGGAGAGGAGTGTGAGCACCCCTACGACATCGAGGGGTGTGGCCACACATTATGCCACTTTTGCGCTGAAGAGTAGCTTTTGTTGGGTAACTCCTGCTCAACTTGTGGCCTTCCGGCCCAAGAGAAGAACCTGGGGCCCGGAGCTCAGGTTCCTCCTAGGGCAGCCACACCCTCTCCCACTCTCTATCTCCCGGCTTGGGTAGAGGAGTTGAGGCATCTGCCTTTTGACTTCTCTCCCCCACCTCTATCTTCCCCTGCTCAGGTGGAGACCCCGAGGCCCGAAGATCGGAGCCTCCACCTGTGCGTGGGAGAGGTAAAACGGCAAAGGAAAAGAGGTCTGGGGCTAAAAAGCCAGTGCCAAAAACATCGGCACTGGTTGAGGGGATTCTATTTTCTTCTTATATTCCTCCTATTGCTATTCCCACTTTACCCCTTCCCTCTTCTTCTAATTTTTCTCACTCACCTAGAGTTTTGCTGTCTCCTCTTTCATTTTCCCCTATTGTGCGATCCCAGCTTCTTCACCGGGTGACCGCTGAAGAGTCAGGGGACTCGGAGTCCCCAAGAAAGAAAAAGTTAAAGGAAGAAAAGGATGAATTGGATAGAAACAGAAAAAATTTAGAGGAAAGAGAGAAGATATTAGAAGAATCGATTAGAAAGATGAAAAAAATAATAGAGGATACAGTCATACAGAGGAAAAGAAAAAATTAAAAGATAAGGAAAAGTTCGAGGAAGAAAGGAGAAATTGGAGCATAGATCAGGTGATAGAGGAAGTGGTAGAAGGTGTAGGAGTAGAAGAAGGAGTAGAAAGAGAAGAAGTAGAAGTCATTGACATCTCCGAGTCACCAGAAAAGAAAGTTTAAGGTTGTTTGAAAAAGGGTGGTGGTCCTTCTTAGTGGCCATTTCCTTCGTCTAGCTATCTTTTCTCCTATTCTTTTTAATACTTTCATCTTTGTTTCCTTGTAATCCTTATCCCAAACCCTTTGTTTTACTCTATCTGATCTTTCTCTCCATTTCTAATATTTCGTTTTCACTTTCCTATAAAGTTAATCTACTTATTTTGAAAAATGGAAATAACTATCCTATAAAAATCCACAAATCGAGCTTCGCTCTGATTGGATGAGACGCCATCTTGTTGGAGGAGCCTAATCCATTAACCGGTTTTTGGGCGTGGCCTCAAGAGAGTGTTTTTTCTCCCATAGACTTAACATGGGAGAGGGACCAAAGTGGGCGTGCCGAGCTCAACCGTTCCCTTACCTACTAGTCTACAACTGAAATTAAAAAAAGTTGAATCGAAAAATAATTTTGGACTCTCAATCAAATATATTAAAAAGGTATATACAGGAAGACCTGATAATCCCACAGCACTACACATTCTATGGCTTTATTGTTACCAAAACTCGTGGAAATGTTATGGAAGTCCTGTTTAGCATCGGATCAGAATCTGAGACACGTCTCAAATAGACGAGGAATTGACACCTCTTTGAGAAAGTAATTGTATTTTAGTGTAAAATATCGATTAAAATACGAATTATTGTTACTTTGGGTTCAGCTCTCATTACGGGAGGGACTCAACAGTCAATTGTATTATACTTTTAATGAGCGCTGAAAACACGAATTTACTCTCATTTGTAAACAGAGTTCCTGTAATTTCCTGCTTAGTGAGACGTACTAAATGTTAATGAATGGTATTTGTTTTGTTTTTTACACACAAACAAAAAAAACGGCAAATACTGCGTATCAACTAAAGGTAAGGCAAATGATTATTAATGTATAATTAAACTTAAAATTTGATTACTTAGAGGATTTAACCGAATTTATCTGACGAAAAAAGGGAAAAGACAACAAAAGAGGTTAGAAACTGAGAAAGCACAACGAGCTAGTCTCCGGGAACGAGAGTTCTCAGTGCTGACAGACCACTATATTTTTCTGTATACAAAAATTATTTATAACCAAAATATGAATTGAATTTAGTCTAAAAAATAATTTTAAATCTAAAAAAATCAAATTTAATTCATATTTTTGTTAAAAACAATTTTTGTCTACAGGAAAATGTTCACAAACGATACGAAAAAAATGAAAAAGATGTTTATTATAAATAAAAAAATGATGTTTCAAGTACCCGACGAATCGATTCGATAAAGATCTGAAAGAAAACCCTGAAATGGCTCTAATGAAATTTTGTAAAACCTACAGATTAAAGAAAAAAATACAAATGAAACATAAATATAATGATCAAAATTTTTTATATTTAATTGAAGTACAGTTTTTTTAAAGAAAAAATTAATGTTACCAATAGAAAAGAAGCCGTTAATATTGCCGTAACTAAAACATTTGAATGCTATTGTAAATTACTCAGAGAACAAAAAGTATTTGATTAAATTTGAATTTCAAAAATGTTTTTTTCTTGTTTTCTTTAGAAAATGTGGGGGATTGTTTTTTTATTTATGAGTTTATGTATCATAAATACATTTGAAGAATTCCCGATAAGACAATCGTTTCCAAAGCGATATAACAATGATAAACTTAATCTGTTTATCAATGAAATTCATTCAAACGACTCAAACACCGAAAGTCACGAATTCATTGAATTGAAATACCCAGGAGAGTTCAATAATATTCAAAATCCAATTTCATTGAATGGATATTATACAATAATTATTCAAATTCAAAAAAGAGGTATTTATGATCAAATTACTTGCTTTAATTTAAGTAAATTTTCTATTTAAAAAACTCTTCCCATCATTACAACCATTGTTAATTTGAAAGGATTTGAGTTAAAAACGAATAATATGTTTTTAATCGGGGGAATACATGTTCCTCAAGAAGATATAAAAGCCAATGACCCGGCAGTAACGTTCACTAAGAAAGTTGAATCTGGAATCTTAACTGATTTTATTCCGAACGGGGATATTGAATCAGTGGCCTTAATATTGCTCTACAGTGATAAAGATATAGAAAATCTCATACTCACTGTTGATAATCCTTATATTAGAGTGCTGAAAAGTTGGAAAACAAAAATTTCTAAACTAATGATTGATATGGTTGTATTCGGCAGAACGAGTTATGCTGAAAGATGTAAATTCTTTGAAGAAATTCACCCAGAATTCATTGTTAAGGATTATATGCTACGAGAATTGAATGTAGAGAATGAAAAAATGTTTTCGATGAGCAGATGCACGATATCAACTGAGAGATTTTACCCTGACTCGTTCAGATTAGGAAACCCGACACCAAAATTAGAAAATGACTGTACGTTAGAACACTATACTATTGGAGAACATATTGACAGACTGGTTCCACCTTTAATTAAAAAGAGACCTATTGTCGAACAAACTGATGAATGTTCATCTCCTATTGAACCTCAAGTCTACATGAGTATTGAAGAAAGTTTAATCACAAATGAGTATAAACGAATGAGACTTTCGAATACAGTTGAAAGTTGCAATGCACAAATGAGAGACACATGTTCTGGTGAAACAAGCGATTATTTACGAACAAGTGGTAGCAGAATAGAATCAATGGATATAGATCCAGATTTCATTTGGAGTACTACTAAAGAATTCAAAATTGAATGGCTTGATATGATTGAACAGAATTTTCCGGGGAAAATGCCGATTGCAGCGATAAATGAAAGCGATATAATAAAGAGTTGGTTCAATTATCTTCCAGAAAATAAAAGATTCAATTGTAGACTTTGCTCTCTTTATTATGATGAATTCCACCTTAATCCGCAATATAGACCCAAACTCTCAACTAAAACTGGAATCAATATATCAGATGATTTGAAACTAAATTCCGAATTAATTCGCTCTCATTATTCTTATGCAGCTCATACAGCAGTAGTAGATCACCTGAAAATGTTAGGAAATGATAAAATGAAATCATTTATTCAAACCAAACTTGATGTGAAAGATGTGCTATTAAGGGCGACTTCAAGAATGTTCAGAACAATTTACGCAGAAATCAGAGCAAACGTGGCGTTTAACAATCATAAAATTATTGTTGATCTGCAAAAAAACGCATAATGTTGATTTGGGCGATTACTTCTCAAATCTTTATGGAGCTACTGAAATGACAATTTCAATAAGTAATCAATTCCATAATCGTCTATTGACATTTATTAAATCCGAAGACCGGCCTATTTCTTTAATTATGGATCTTTCAGATGATTTTCATAAGAATCATTACTTGTCAGTTCAGTTCCAAACAACTGAAAACATGGGTCCAACGGTTTATTTTTATAAATTGATTAAAATGGGTTTCGAAGAAACTGGAAAAGCCATATATGATATTTTAATTGAAAATCTAAAATCGGATGGTCTTGAATCGTATATAAAGCGTAATTTAATTGGCGTGGCGACAGATGGCGGCTCTGTTTTCACAGGAAAAAACATTGGAGTTGTTAAATTATTGAAAGATTTCATAGCACCAAAGGTTTTGTTTCACAACCATTGCATGGCTCATCGCTTAGAATTGGCTCTTGAAAAAGCAATGAAAAGCTTTGAATATTTTGATAAATTTGAGAAAATGTTGAATAAAATCCATAGTTTCTATTATGAAAGTCATAAAAGAATTGCGTTTCTCAGACAAACCGCTGAAAGAGAAAATCTCCAATTTTATAAATTGGCACAAATTTATAAAATTCGTTGGGTGGCATCTGACTATCAAGTCGTCCAGAACTTACGTAATATGTGGACACTTTTGGAAATTAATCTTAATTTGATAATTGAAAGCCCAAAATTCGATAATGAAACAAAAGAAACAGCAACCGATATCTTGGAAACTATAACTGATAAGTATTTCGTCTTTTTATAACATTTTGTTGAAGATATCCTGAGTAATATGGCTCAAGTTTCGAAACTTTTACAAAAGTCAGGCAGTTCTATCATTGGAAAACAATTTTTATCGCAAAACTGATTAATAGTACTGAATGCTTAAGATTAAATGAAGGAAAAATATTAAATGGACTATTAGATATGGCTTTATGTAACGATGTTAAATGCACATCTATTACTTATGAATCAAGTACTGTGAAATGGCAAAATATAACTCTCACAACCACTGGTCTAATTCCTACTCCAAGCGATTATCGTGATGATGTCATTGATTTCATAATAAAAGATTTCAAAGGATATTTTCCAGATATAAAGTTAGATGACTTTGATGTCTTTGACCCTTATTATATCCCAAGACTATCTGAGTCTCTTGAAAACTATGGGAAAGACTCTATCAAACGTATTCATCAATTTTTCAAATGGAATAATGTTTGCTCTGAAGAACAAATGATATCTGACTGGCGCGACCTTCTCTTTAAAATGATAAACATCAAGGATATCTGGTGCGAAGTGGAAAATCAAGAGCCACATATATTTTGGTCAAAATTTCTTCTCGAGGATATTTGGACTGAATGTTCTAAGCATTTAATTGTTTCTTTACTTTCAATTCCAGGTTTGATAAAAATTGATACTTTAATAATTAAATTTATTCAATCCTTTTTACTTTAGTTGGTTCTTCTGACAGCGAGAGATCTTTTTCTTATTTGAATTCACTCCATAGACAAAGACATAACCTCAAAGGTCCAATGCTTGATCATCTTATAAGAATTAAATTTAATGGACCTAGAGAAGTCGAAAGATTTCGCTCTGCAGAGTATGCAAGATATTGGATTGAAGTTGAGAAACGTATACGTGTCGATGATTTCAAGAAACATTACGAAAAGACTGATTCGATTCCTGGTGAAGACCCTTCCAATACTTATTTTGATCGTTCAAGTTTGTTTTAGATACTTTTATTTTTTTCATTTTTTTGCTATATAATCTTGTATGAATATTTGCTTATTCCTTTTCTTATTCAGTAATTATATTGTGTTTAATCATTTGAAGTAATATTTAATCAATTTATTATAAATTTAATACAATTATTTGGTTTAATTAATAAAATCCTATTCAGCATTAATTTGGTAACTTATTTACCTAACTAAAGTTTTTTGATATTCAAATCGGTAAGATTTTCCTCTGTGTTTTCAATATTTCAAGGATTTTCTTAATAATAAGAATATTGAAAATTATTTGATACAGTACAAATTTTGCTCACATAGGGCCAATGTTAAAAAACTTGTAGTGCCCGGATCTCTACGATTATTCATAGGAACCCTGTTTGTAAATAAACTGATTAACGTATAATTGATTGAAACTTGGTAATAGCTTGGTTATTAGACATCCTTGGTCATTATTGTTAATTCAATGTAAAGTTTTTCTTCAAGAAAAAATCAATACCTGATGTCTATTATCCGTGAGTTTTGAGGGCAATGTCTATAACCAAGAGTCAATATTACACGAAAGCACGCAATTTATCATTTTATTCAATAAAATGACGGAAAAAGTTATGAAATATTTCAAACTTAAGACGATTTTTCATTTCAAACACGAGTTTCAAAGTTTTCGTTTGTTTTCAATTTTTTTTTGAATAAAAATCAAAAATTTTCCAAAAAATATCACTAATTCTTGAATACCAAGTATTGATTGACACAAAAAATCAATTAATTTCTTTTTCTTCATTTCAATTTACCTTGGTAACGACCTATTTCAAGCCGAGTTTTAATTTGAAAATTTCCATTATTTTAATGAAACAAAAGTTAAATAGTTTATTGATTTCATTCAATGTTTACATTTTAGTCAAAGTCTATTAACTTCTCTATAAATAGTGGAATAAAATTGTCTTAAAGTCTATTATAGTCTATAAGTCGTCTATAAGTCTATAAAAAAGTTGTCATTCAAGTGATATGTCAAACAAAATGCCGAAACAAAACCAAATAATACCAGATTTGAACCCATACTCAAAGTTAGAACATTTTGAAGTCATTTGGAAAGACCTCGAATACAAAGTCAAGAGACATGTCTTCTCAAAGCAGAAGACAATTATCAACAAAATTAACGGCCATTTCAGGAGCGGACAGATTATGGCTATTATGGGTCCGTCCGGTTGCGGGAAGTCATCACTTCTGGGATGTCTGTCCGCCACTAAGAGGAGAGGTATAACCGGAACCATCACTATATCGACAAAGCAAAAGGTAATTTCAAATACCTTGCTCAAAAAATAAAATTAACCAAGCTGACTTCAAAATTCAATTAACAGGTAAAGTTCTCATTCATAGCACAGGACGACCACTTGGAGAGCAAACTGACGGTAAGGGAGTCCCTAATGTATGCCTCGATGTTGAAGAACAGCAGTAGGACTGACCACAAAAAGGTTGTCACAGAAGTCATCGCAAAATTAAATCTCGAGAAGACTGTCGACAATCGCCCCAACCGTTGCTCAGGTGGTCAGCGGAAGAGGATCTCAATAGCACTGGAACTGGTCTCGAGGCCACACATCCTAATACTGGATGAGCCGACCAGTGGTCTCGACTCAGTCACAACTTGGCAACTGATCAACACATTAATAGAGTTGACACAACAGGCGGAGCCACTGGCGGTAGTGGCGACAGTACACCAGCCGTCGGCAAAACTCTTCAATCTATTCAACTCTGTTTACGTCATGTCATCAGACGGTCAGTGCATATACCAGGGTATGCCACAGAACCTGGTCAATTATCTCAAGAGGAATGGCCTGGAGTGCCCCCAATTCCACAACCCGTCGGACTTCATGCTAGAGGTCGCGTCCAAAGAGCACGGCGTCGGAAAAATAATGCTCTTGGCATCTGTCATGAGGATCGACGCCCTGGGTCTCAACCCTTACCCGGATCCCATAAAAACCCATCACAAGCACAGGACTTCCAGTCACGTTATGACACTGACCAAGAGGTTTGAAAAAAATTTCAAATGAGCATGTTGAATTATTGTAGAAATCAAATGCTCTAGGTCATTCTTGATTGCAATACGGGACCCATTTATGCTACCGATACGTCTGATCGGACACATTGTTGTGACGGCTCTGTTGGTGCAGTTCTGGGGCGCCGACAGCGGATCCCTCTCGGGCTGTGCCGACAACTTTGCCATCACTAGTGGCGGCAGTTTTGTCAAAAACTACGAAACCATTTTGTATAAGTTGCAAGATAATCTTGGTTTCCTCTACTTCTACATGCTTTTCATTTGGTTCGGGTCCATATTCGCCGTTTTGCTTACCTTTCCCTTAGAAATGAATGTCTTTCTTAAGGTTTGACTCATTTTCTGATAAAAAAATTAAACAAAAACTAAACATAACTTTAAATCATAGGAAATAAGGAACGGGTGGTACTCCTGTTTCTCATACTATATGTCCAAAGTGTTTGTCGACCTATTCTTTCAGCTGACAATACCTGAGCTCTCGTCGATACCGGCCTTTCTCTATACGGGACAGTATTGGGGACAGACCTGGCGTTTCCAATATTATGTGTTTATCATATTCATGGTCGCCCTGTGCGGCAGTAGTCAGGGTCTCCTGTTTGGTGCCTGGCTAATGAAATGGCCAGGACCAGCTGCGTTCATCGGGGTAGTTTCGGCTTTCCCTATGGTGCTGTTCTCTGGTGAGCAAGATCATCTTAATTGAATCATTAGCTAAATGTCTGTTTGAATGCAATTAAAACTAATGACAAAAAATTTTCATTAATTTGAAAACTGAGCAAAACTTTTGTAGAAATAATTTGTTTCACTCACGAAATCATTACTTATTCTGTGCTTTAAGTTTATGTAATCTATAGCACAGAATAGCAAACGTCTATTGACTCTAAATTTAAATTCATATTAAAAATAATTGCATTCATTAATTGGTTTCTAAGGAAATGGTGAAACAAAACACAAAAATTCAAAACTTAACTAAACTTTCAAATCAATAGGTTATATGATTCCTGTGTCTGAGATGCCCGTCCATTACAGATGGCTTTCCTCAATAAACTTCATGCGATTCGGGTTCGAGTCATCGGTAATCAGTGTCTACGGGTTCGACAGGTGTTCCACTCAATTGGTGGCCAACAGAACCCATTGGATTAATCTGATCCCTAACGACATCCTGGGTGAATTGTACATGACAGACAAGATTAACCTTGGTGCTCTCATGTCTGTCATGGATTTCTTCACCGGTCAAACAATGAGTAAAACAGAGTCACGTGTTATGTCTCAATACAACTATACGGACGACACTCTCTATTACTCACTATTTATGTTAATTTTTATTCAAATTGTTATTAAAGTTATCATTTATTTCACTCTTTTGAGAAAAATTTAAACTATTGACTCAATTATTCAACATTTTTATCGTGCAATCAATAAAATTACATTTATTCCAGGTGTTAAAACAATAATCATATTTTGATTCTAAGCAAAAAACATGATTTAGAAATTTTTGCATGTTAATTGAAACAAAACTTGACCAAGTACAGGTAAAAAATAAAGGTAGTCACGCGTCTAAACTAAGAATTGATTTGATTGGATGACATATTAATTGATATTTTAATTGAAATCCTAATTAATTTGAATCCATTTTGAACTAAACCGAGTGTTCAGTCAGTCATTGATTTTCAAACCGAAAATGTTTTTCCGAATACTATTTCTGTTGGCTTTC
>JAQIXV010001189.1:0-10404 GCA_034700625.1 Tectocepheus velatus
TTTTTTTATGTCATAATTACAGTCTTCAGTGCAAAACACTTAAACAATATTCTATTGAATCCATAATATTCTGTATTATTTGAATGACTCAGTTGTTAGTAGGTGATATTTTTACAACAATATTTTCAAGTTATTTTTTTGAAATTAAAAAAAAAGTCTGCCACATGCCCAATTATTTTCACCTTATTGAAATTTCAAACAAAATAATGACTAATAATTAAATTACAGCTTGAATTAAAAAACACAAATGTTTTCATAATATTCCCAGAATATTTTATTGAATATTCTTAATTAAATTATTACATCTTGTTACTTTTTATTCCTGAACCTTTCCTGAGCTTTCTCAATATTTTCAGGCAAATCTCTCACCTGGTCCAAAAATGTCAAAAAGTGTTTTACCACTTCATTGTTGGGATTAAATAAACTAGCAATTGGGTCTTTCAGTGCTTCAACAATGATTTCCTTTTGCTCTTGGTCTTCCCCACTTTTATCTTCATCAATCTTAACTTGGTCACTTTCATCAATAGCCATTTGACGTTTGTCACCATTATTTTGGAACTTCTTAAGGAAACCCCCAATATTTGACGGAAACATGTGAACTTGCTCATCCAATTTTGACAAATGATCTAGGGTGGCAAATAATCCGTTGTTGGGATTGAAAAGGTTAGCAATTGGTTCTTTCAGGGCTTCAACCAGGTCCATATTTTCTTCATTGTCTTGTTCAACAACAGCACCTTGGTCATCATCAGCAATAGCCAGTTCCTGTTTGACGGCCATATTTTGGAACGCATTAACAAGAGTTCCAATAAATTTCGGAAATGTTTGCTCATGCTCATCAAATTTTGACAGATATTCCAGGATTATTGAGTCTTCCTCAACAAATTCCATCAAACTTTTGCGCATGGTCTCATACCTTTCATACTCTTTCACTCTTTGAGTAGTCAGCTGAAAGTTCACTAAATTACCTAGTACTTCAGCACAGGTGGGCCTTTCAAATGGCCTGCTGACCATAGATAAAATGATCTCTGTCAAATTGTAGTATTTTTCAGCCAGGTGAGGCCGGAATTTTTGTTGCGACCTAGAATATTTGTCTCTGAAGATCAAGGAAATTATCTATCTAAGTAGCTTACTTATTGGTATCCACCTGGAACAATTCCTCGGCAATTCGACCAAGGCTATAAACATCTGCCTTGGTGTCGTAATCGTTCCTGAACACTTCAGGTGCCATATAGGTTAAAGTGCCCATGTTGCTCGAGTGGCGCATCGAGGCTTTCTCATGGAAAACAGCCAGGCCAAAGTCAGCAATTTTCAAACATATCTTATTTTTTGAATTTTTCGATATCAGGATATTCTCAGGTTTGAGGTCTCTGTGAATAACCGGTGGAATAGATTCGTGCAAGTACTCGACCGCCTTCAATATGTCCTCGAATATATTGCAACTGATGTAATATTCCAAGACATTCAACGGTTGGGAATCTTCCCGATCAAAGTAAAATGGTTTGTTCCTGATCAGAGTTCGAAGGTTACCAGTGCAGTATTCCATTTTAATAAACAGACAGCTCTCCTCAATCCATGTGTTCATATACCTGACCACTTTATCACCGTTGAGTTGTGCCATGGTCTTTGGCTCGCGTAAAATTTTCTCGATGAAACCTAATAATAATATACTTGGTCATAATTATAAAATTTTCAGTAAAATATTTACCTTTCTCTAAATTTTGGAGTTCAATGATTTTGATGGCGTAGAACTGGTCGTCCAGTCGGTCTTTGACCTTGTACACTTTGCCATAACCCCCTTTACCAATTTCACACATCTGATCGAAGTTGTTCTGGTAATTATATTGACCCTGGTTAACCTGGGTCTCTTCGTTAGTAGCCATGTTAATTATTAATGATTTCACATGAATTAGTAATACTTAAATATTGCTGTTTATATTAGAAAACTAACATTGCTTATCAAAACTTGGCACTTATCTATTGGCAACCATGTTGTTGTTGTATGAGTTGTTATCATTTGAGTTGATATTGCTATAAATTAATTGCAACTTGCGAATGTAATCAAAGATTATTTTTTGAATTTTCAATATAAAATAAGAGACACAATCAATTCCATTACGTCCAAAATTAACCCAGTACTTTCAAGAAATTATTTATTGATTAAAAATACAAATGAATTACAGCTTTTAATAAGAATGTAATTTTCAAAAATGCTTGCTACTTTTTATTCCTGAGCCTTGCTCTTTCGATATTTTCAGCCGAATCCTTTGCCTCATCCAAAATTGTCAAAACGAACTTGACCACTTCGTGGTTAGGATTGAATATACTTAGAATTGGTTGTCTCACAGTTTCAACAACGTTATCAACTAATCCACTCATAAACTCATGATATTCTTCATCTTTCCGTTGATCTTGGTCATCATCAGGAATATCCAGTTTTTTTGCCACATTATTTGTCGTCGTCGTAATGAAGTTCCCCAATATTTCGGGCAGAGTTTGCGGGTGCTCATTCAATTTTGACAAATATTGCAAAATTATTGAGTCATCCTCAACATTTTCAATCAATTTATTTCGCATGGTCATGAATGACTCGTACTCTTTGACTCTTCGCTTGGTCAGGTGAAAATCTCCGAAATCTTCTAGCACTTCGGCACAGGTAGGTCTTTCGAAAGGCCTGCTGACCATTGATAGAATAATCCGGGTCAAAGAACGGCATTTTTCAGCCAGATGACGCCTATACTTTTGTGTTCTCCTAGAATATTAATTTTTTATTCACATAGAATGTGATTAACTATAGCTTACTTATTGGTGTCCACCTGAAACAATTCCTCGGCAATTCGACCAAGGCTGTAAACATCTGCCTTGGTGTCGTAATCGTTCCTGAACACTTCAGGTGCCATATAGGCCAGTGTTCCCATTTTGCTCGAGTGTCGCATCGAGGCTTTTTCGTGGAAAACAGCCAGGCCAAAGTCGGCAATTTTCAAACACTGCCTATTGCTTGAATTTTTCGATATCAGGATATTCTCCGGTTTGAGGTCTCTGTGAATAACCGGTGGAATAGATTCGTGCAGATATTGGACGGCCTCCAAGATATCCTCGAATATATTGCAACTGATGTGATATTCCAAGACATTCAACGGCTGAGATTCTTCCCGATCAAAGTAAAATGGTTTGTTCCTGATCAGTGTGCGAAGATTGCCAGTGCAGTATTCCATCTTGATGAAAAGACGACTTCCCTCAATCCATGTGTTCATATACCGGACCACTTTGTCACCGTTGAGCTGAGCCATGGTCTTTGGCTCACGCAGAATTTTATCGATAATCTCTGAAAATTAACTTGCTCAGAAATTTGAAATAAACTTTAAATTAATTACCTTTCTCCATTATTTCAAGTGTAATGATCTTGATGGCGTAGGTCTGGTCATCCAATCTATCCTTCACTTTCCAAACCTCTCCATAGCCACCCTTGCCGATTTCGCTGGGCTCTTGGAAGTTATTTTCAAAATTAAATTGATTCGGGTTGACCTGGGTCACATCGTTTGAAGTCATTACTCTAAATTTACAAAAGTATTGAAATTATAAACTTCGTAATTTTTACACTCTTGATAATTGTTTTATTTTTCAAATTTAAAGCAAAACTCATTAATAGTTTAAATACAAAATGATTGCAAACTTTTTAGTGAAACAAAATTTTAATGGATTATTGAATTATGAATACCATAGTATTCTGTTTACTAGTACTTAATTGCATGCGCAATTGCAAACTAGATCATATTTCTCCGGCAATAATGAATCATCTCATTCAATGTTATTCGTTGTTTCTATGAATTTGCCTAGATCTTATTTCATAAACACATTCCTAAAGCATTACACATGTAATGAGCACATCCTGATTGTGCAAGGTGTTGATTGATATTCAACTCTCTATTTAAAGTCTAAATTAAAATATGTGTTGACTACCACACCCTTTGTGTCCAGCAATTTATTTTTCACCAGGATTCTATTTCTGTGCCCTACAAATTGATATTTGAATTAATTTTTTCAAATCATAACAAAATAATCTAACAAACAATAGGACAAAAGTTTTGATCAAGATTATTTATTGATGTAAATTTAAAAACTGATAACTTTATATTTAAAAACTAATTGCAAGAAAATTTCTAGTAATTTAAAATGAAATTTTCAATATCCTTGGTAAAGTTGTCGTGAGTATTTTATTACAGAATAAATTTAAAAAATATATTTAGTGATTTAGTGATTACAGTTTTCAAAAACCCCTAAACATGATCAAATTTCTCTAATTTGCTGTTTATGTAACCCATTTCACAAATATAAATAACTTGTTACTATAATTATTGGTAACTTGATAAATTTCGTCAACTTGATATTTTTAACCTATAAAACTTAGAAAACAAGATAAAAAGAATATTTTGCTCCTTTTCAATCCAGCAAATTTACGCTGTTTTTCATCATCAATCAAAAACTTGTTTAATGTTATGATTACAGCTTGCAATAAAAATAACAAAATAGTTCTCACAAAGATTATAGTAAACTGTTGATGATAATTTATATTTCAAAACTATTCAAGATATCAGTACAGCTTGTTCTCTTTGATGACCTTGTATTTTGCATTCTAAAAATTATCTCGGTTAAATTATTGTACTTATCTTCCAGGTGAGTCTGTACATTTTGTTTATACCTGGAAAAAATGTAAAAACCACTTACATGATGATTTAAATATTATCGAATTTTTATCAAGGTTATTTCTAATAAATAAAATTAAAATATTAAAACATACTTGATAAAAACTCTCAAGCCGATTACCACCAAATTAATACTATTTCATTAAAGAATAAATCAAACAAATATTTATTGTTTTAATTACAGTTTTCAAAAATCATTAACATGTAAAATTTCTCCAAGTTCTTGTTTATGTAACTCATTTCACACTCATTTAATCTCATTATAAAATATAAATACCATATTTTGATAACCATCTGATTTTAACCTTGCATTTATAATTTCTAAAACTTAGAAATCCTGATTGAAAAATGATGCTTTTGATCTTATGATCCAAACTAACAATCTCTGTTTTGTACCATAACTAAAAATTTTATTTAATGTAATGATTACAGTCTTAAACATAAAAATTACTGAAAAAGTCTTTCTACTGAATAATATCCTAATCAAACAAATGAGACAATTTCTAAGAATCATTTGACCATGAGTAAAATTTTATCTTGAAATCATGTCTGTGAATGAAAATTGTTGTT
The DNA here is from genome assembly GCA_034700625.1 of Tectocepheus velatus. Classification (NCBI taxonomy): domain Eukaryota; kingdom Metazoa; phylum Arthropoda; class Arachnida; order Sarcoptiformes; family Tectocepheidae; genus Tectocepheus; species Tectocepheus velatus. The sequence continues at coordinate 5,271 of JAQIXV010001189.1, forward strand.
GTGTGGGTTGTTATCAATTGAGTTGATATTGCTATAAATTAATTGCAATTTGCAAGTGTAATTAAAGATTATTTTTTGAATTATCAATATAAAATAAGAGTTATAGTCGATACCAAAATTAACCTTGCACTTCCAAGAAATTATTTATTGATTAAAAATACAAATGAATTACAGCTTTTAATAAGAATGTAATTTTCAAATGTGCTCGCTACTTTTTATTCCTGAGCCTTGCTCTTTCGATATTTTCAGCCGAATCCTTAAACTCATCCAAAACAGTCAAAACCACCTTGACTATTTCATGGTTGGGATTGAATATACTTAGAATTGGTTGCCTCATAGTTTCAACAACGTTATCAACTAATCCACTCATAAACTCATGATATTCTTCATCTTTCCGTTGATCTTGGTCATCATCAGGAATATCCAGTTTTTTTGCCACATTATTTGTCGTCGTCGTAATGAAGTTCCCCAATATTTCGGGCAGAGTTTGCGGGTGCTCATTCAATTTTGACAAATATTGCAAAATTATTGAGTCATCCTCAACATTTTCAATCAATTTATTTCGCATGGTCATGAATGACTCATACTCTTGCACTCTACGCTTGGTCAGGTGAAAGTTTCCAAAATTAGCTAGCACTTCGGCACAGGTGGGCCTATCGAAAGGCCTACCGACCATAGACAGGATAATCTCGGTCAAATAGATGCATTTTTCAGCCAGATGAGGCATAAATGTCTGTTTTCTCCTAGAATGTATGTCTTTAGAGATCAAGATTGAAACATTTGATATTTGTTAACTTACTTATTGGTATCCACCTGGAACAATTCCTCGGCAATTCGACCAAGACTGTAAACATCTGCCTTGGTGTCGTAATCGCTCCTGAACACTTCAGGTGCCATATAGGTGAGAGTTCCAAGGTTGCTCGAGTGACGCATCGAGGCCTTTTCGTGGAAAACAGCCAGGCCAAAGTCGGCAATTTTCAAACACAGCCTATTGTTTGAATTTTTCGATATCAAGATATTCTCCGGTTTGATATCTCTGTGAATAATCGGTGGAATTGATTCGTGCAGGTATTGGACGGCCTCCAAGATATCCTCGAATATATTGCAACTAATGTGATATTCCAAGACATTCAATGGATGTGAATCTTCCCGATCAAAGTAAAATGGTTTGTTCCTGATAAGAGTTCGAAGGTTACCAGTGCAGTATTCCATCTTGATGAAAAGACGGCTTCCTTCGATCCAGGTGTTCATATACCGGACCACTTTGTCACCGTTGAGCTGAGCCATTGTCTTTGGCTCTCGCAAAATTCTCTCTATGAAATCTATTAATGAGAAAGGTCATAATCATGGTTATCTGAATTTTAATATTTCACCTTTTTGCATTATTTCGAGTTTTATTATCTTAATAGCGTACGTCTGGTCGTCCAGTTGGTCTTTAACCTTGTATACTTTGCCATAGCCCCCGCCCCCGATTTCAACAGGGTCGAGGAAGTTGTTTTGATAATTATATTGACCAGGTTTGACCTGGGTTATTTCGTTCGAAGCCATAATTTTCAAAGTTATTTCACTTCAATTAAGAAATTTTACTCAAAAATAACTTTTTATCTAAGAATGACCTTGGTTTTCATAAAATAGACATTTAATCTATAGATACCCTGGTATTATCTGAATTTCAGCGTCTTATCACATTTATGATGAATTAACCCATTGATTGACATTTGAAACTCTAAATTATATTTTAGATAATATAGATTTAATTGAAATTCCAATATTAACTTATTTATTAATCTTGCTAATACACTATCCAACCCAAAATATAAAGACTTCATAACTTCAACCTGAAAATAATTATCAACGTGTAAGAGTAGATAATCTGCATTCCAATAGTTGTATACACAATTTACAAGCTAAACTCACGAAAGATTTTTATACATGATAGCAGTTTTGAATCCTTTCTATTATTTTTATTGCAGGGTAAGGCAAAAGATTATTTAATTATAGTTTTAAACAAAATTTCTACTACCTTGCTGCAATAGTTTGTTTGACTCAATAAACTAATTATAGATTCAATTTGCTCATCTTTTAATCTAATTATCTTTTTTTTACTTGTTAAACTTGAAAAAAGTTCTATTTCGCCTAACCCAAAATTTAACAGTTTAATTTTGAACTTAATTATTAAAATATTCAATGTTATAATTACAGTTCCTTGCAAAAAGATACGTGATAAGATAAAAAATATATCGAATGAATAAATTACATAATGTAAAATTAAAACAATAATGGATGACTGAATAATATTTAAATATAGCTTGTTCACAGGTTTTATCATGTTAACTTGTTTATTAATTTCAAAAGTGTGAAACAAAAATATAATAAATGCAAGAGTCTATCTCTACCAAAATAAAAATCGATTAAAGAGGATTAAACAAAAAAATTATCCAGTTATCGATTATCGTTCGGAGTGGTCCGAAAATAAAATTTTAATGCAGGATAAATCAAAAAATTATTTAATGTTTAAATTACAGTCTTGAACCATACTTAAAGACTGTTAACAAAAATATTCCGCTTTTATCAATTAAATTTAATAATTATATTGATCTGAATTTAATTTAGATAAACCAGTAATCAAATACCTTAATTATCAAGGAGCAATTTAAAAAAAGTTTCATCACTTTCGGCCAAAAATTAGTCAAGTTGTAATTATTTTAGGTCAAAAAGTTATAGTTTTCAAAAACCAGTAACATGCTAAAATTTCTAAAGCTTCCTGTTTAAGTAACCCATTTCACATGATTTTAATCATGTTATAAAATATAAATACCATGTTTTGATAAATCCATCTGAATTTAACAGTGCATTTTTAACTTCTAAAACTTAGAAAACATGATTGAAAAATGATAACGGTGTTTCTTCCTAATCCAAGCTACTAATCTTGGTTTTGTAAAATATCTCAAAATTTATCCCATGTTATGATCCTATCAATAAAATCAATATTATCAAAACAATTTCACCAAGAATAATATTTGATCTTGAATTCAAAGCTGTTAATTCAAAATCAAATAGTATAATATAAATACCAATAATATAACAAGAAAATAAAAACAAGATAGTTCTAAGAATAATCGGGTGATGGGCTTACAGTTTCAAAAGTATCTTGGTCAACGAAATTGTTCTTAGCCGGTCTTCCACTATTCTGAACATTATTTTCTAGATAACTTGACAATTTGAACTGGTAAAATTGGGAAAATATGATAAAAATAATAATGTTCTTGCATTTAAGCCATTAAATTAATAATCTTTTGCATGATAAATAAAAAAATTGTTTAACGTTGTAATTACAGCCTTAAAAACAAAAAGACTTAAACAGTTTTCTATTGTATTCTATATTGATCAAATAAATGAGACACAACATTATGATATGTTTGATATAAATTTAACCAAGACAAAAATTTTTGAATACTTAGATTTTGGTTTCGATCTAAACATATTTAATTGTAAACTATTAGCAAATTAATTTCAAAAATATTCTTGCAACAAAATAACAGCTTTAAAAGAATCTTTTTGGTAGTTAGCATTATAATAATTATCATTTGCAAGATAAACCAAAAAAAATCACTTTATGCTTAGATTGCAGTTTATAATTTTGAACTTTTTATTATCAATGCTTGGTTAAAAAAATGAATCAGATTTATAATTTAAGGCTTCCCAAGAATAGATGAAAATTTTTGAACATAAATCCACTTGACAAAACTGCATTCCATTACAATTTCTTTTCAAATTACCAAGTTTTGTATTAATTACAAAAGTGTAGAAAATAAATAGATGTTATAATTCAATGTCATCTAATTGACAAAGTAATGTTAAAATAACTTGCAAGTTAATTATCGATGCATAATGTAAATAAATAATAATATTTCAACACATACATTATTGTTAAAAGTAACAGATCGGATTGTCCGAAAGTAAAATTTTAATTCTGGATAAATTAAAAAATTATTTAATGTTTAAATTACAGCCTTAAATCATTCTTATTTCAATCTCAAAATTTATATTTTAATACCACTTAACAATAATTAGAGTATATTTTCAGCAATTAATTTATCATAATTAAAAATAGCAATTGATATGTTAGGTCCCGGGTTTAAACTAATTTATCACCACGCTATTGTGTCAATTATGTCAACTTTATTTGATCTAATCCTTATTAATGATAGCTATTTATTATTTTAATACTTTTTAATGTGATTTTATCTGCAATTGTATTGTGACTCACTCCTGGTGTTAGCACTGGGTTGGGGAGCGAGTAGTATCTTGATTGAGATCAAAACAAAACCATGACAACCAATTTGATATAAAAATTTATTTTTTCCAAAAATTTCCAAGATGTAATTCAATAATAGCCATAATTCTGGTCTCATATTTTTTAAACCAACTAATGGGGACAGAGGTCCGTTTAAGTTACTTCGGCAATTATGAACATACTTCTTTAAATTCTTATCAAATTCGACAAAAAGCTGGATCAAGATTATTTGTAATGAATAAAATAAAAATATTAAAACACACGTGATAAAAACTTTTCGTTCCAAAAGCCAGTTCAATATTATTTTATTATAAGTTAAATCAAAGAAATATTTTTTGCTTTAATTACAGTTTTCAATAACCATTAACATGCTTAATTTTCTCCAGCTTCCTTTTTAAGTAACCCATTTCACATGATTTTAATCTCATTATAAAATATAAATACCATGTTTTGATAACTTCATCTGATTTTAACCTTGAATTTTTAACTTCTAAAACTTAATAAACAAGATTTTAAAAAATTATAACTAGGTCTTTGATATCCCAACAAATAATCTCTGTTTTGTATCATAACTCAAAATTTTTTTAATGTTATGATTACAGCAGACCTAGCCAAGCTCGGCCAGCTCAGGGGGGGAATAGGAGGGGGAATAGGAGGGGGAATTTTTGGCTTCGACCTTAGGGGGGAAATAGGGGGGGGGGGAATTTTTCAAAACTTGCCAAAGCTATTTCCAAGATGGCGGACCGAAAATGGCGTCTAGAACACGAAAAATGGACGTTTTCGAGCTATTTTCGGTCTAAATTCGATGTTTTTCGACTAAATTATGCTTAAATTGTC
>JAQIXV010001190.1:0-10401 GCA_034700625.1 Tectocepheus velatus
CTTTTGACTTCACTTTTGACTTCACTTTTGACTTCACTTTTGACTTCACTTTTGACTTCACTTTTGACTTCACTTTTTATCTCAATTTTAAAGTTTTCAGTTTTGATCTCATTCTTCACAATCAGTTGACTCTGTCTTTCATTTGATTTGTCAATCGTTTAGTTATTCCTATCATTTGTTTGGGAAATATTGTCTGAAAGGCTTCTGTCAATCAATTGAGTATTGTTTGGTTTATCTGTTGTTTGACTCAAGACTTCAATTGATTTGATGTCAATTTGAGAACTGTTTTCTTCAGTATTTGATTGAATGACGACTTGATTGCTGTCAATTCTCTGGCAGTTCTCAACAGTTGCAGACCTTATTTGAATCTCTGCTAAAAATTTAAACAAAAAATAGTGAAAATTGTATTAAAATGTTTAGAAAAGTATCTCACCTGAAGACACTCTTTCCGGTGAGGGTTGGCTCTTCTCTTCAGTAACATGTGTTTTGATGTGATTGATAACACTTTCCCTCTTATCAAACACTAGTTTACAGTTTTTCCAATTACACCAATACATAAAACCATTGAATCGATATCCGGTCCCAAAAGAAGGGAAATTCTTCTGATATTTAGGTTTTTTGTGTTTCTGTTTATGTCTCTCAAAAGCGAATTTCGATTTAGTTCTGTAACAACAGTACTCTTCTTTACAACCAATCCAATCGATGTCATCAAATTCGAGTGGATGTGCTCTTAGTTGATGTTATCTCAGACTTCCCTTAGACTTTCGCAACCATTTATTGAACACTTGAAGGGTCTGTCATCTCAATGAAATACAGACTTATCTATGAAAGAGACAGAAGACGAAGGTTTGTGACAACTCTAGTGAACAGAATAGTCTTCATAGTGTTGTGTCCTGAAATGGCAGTCCTTTTCCTTACAAAAAATGATCCTACCTCTAGTTGGATCACATATCACACAATCGCACAGTTGTCTCGCTTTTAAATTGACATTAGTTTTAGGGATACTTTTAAGAGATATCTTCACATTCTGTTGATTCGATTCTTCAAATGATTTGTTATTCGTTTCGTAACTCTTTCGTCAATCAATTGGCTATTGTTTTGATTATCTGTTGTTTGAGACGAGAAGTGTTACAAACTAACGATATGTTGGTTTATACTGCTCTCAGAGGTACAGAGAGGGGACACATTCCCAGTCTTACCCCCATTCTTAAGACCGCAGAGATTGGACATGAATTGATCCAAATGTCTTTTTCGATGTTTTCTCAATAAATAAGGCGAAGAGAAATGTTTCGGACATTTATCGCATGAAAACTTTGGATACCTAACGATTTCCTTAGATTTTGGTTCACTCTCTCCGGAGTTATCGCATATTTGTTCAGAATTTAAGTTAACATTAGTTTCTGAGTTATTATTGACATTAAAATCAATATTTGAATCATTTCTTAAGTTTTCAATAGTTTTGTTGTTATTCACGACTTCTTCACAATAATTGTCTTCAGTTTTGATCTCATTCTTCACTATCTGTTGAATCTTTGAATAGGATTTTGGTTTTGGTTTCAATGATTTCAAACGATTTCTTAATTTTTGTTTACTTTCATTCAAAGGGGAAGTCCTCGAATTGAAATCAACATCTTCTGATGAATCAGACATTTGTTCCTCTTTTAAGTTGACATTAGTTTCTGAGATATTGTTAACAGAGTTATCGATATTTGAGTTGACATTAGTTTCTGAGTTATTATTGACATTAAAATCAATATTTGAATCGTTTCTTAAGTTTTCAATATTTTTGTTGTTATTCACGACTTCTTCACAATAATTATCTTCAGTTTTGATCTCATTTTTCATTATCTGTTGATTCGGTGTTTCATCGGATTTGAAGTCAGTTTGAGATCTGTTTTCGTCAGTATTTGAATGACTGATGACATGATTGCTGTCCATTTGAGTCCAGTCCTCAAAAGTTTCACTATTTGTCTGAATTTCTAAAACAAAAATTGAAGAAAAATCACAATAATTGTCATAAAACTAATTATAAACTTACGATTTAATAGATTTTCATTAATTTTTTCAATCGATACAAAACATTCACTTTTTATGCAATTATTTAATGATTTTATTTCAATCAACAGATTATTTAAACCAAAGATTTTGAGATTGAAATCAAATATTTGTTTGATTTTATTGAAAAGTTTTTGATAACAATTTGAGAGTAATTTATATTTCAATAAATCTGTTTTCAAACAATCGATATTATTATTTATTTTATTGATTATTAAATTGTTTTTTGACTCAAATTTTCATTTGAAACCATTTTTACATTAATTGATAAAAAACAAGAGTTTATTAAAAAGTAAACAAAAATATCTTATGTCTTATGATTAGAGGTCAATGAATAGTGAATTAAGTAAACACTCGAAACGTATCTCATTTTCATAACTAATTATTTTGAGAGCAAAACGTTTCTAATATTTTCTTAACATTAATGAATAAGAATCGTTTGTTTGCAATGATTTTAAATCATTACTCAATTGTTGTTCGCTTTCGTAACTCGTATTCATTATTTTGGATTCAATTATCATATCTTCGGTTAAATCAATCATTTGATCCGCTTTTGAGTTGACATTAGTTTTAGAGATATTAACAGAATTGTCGACTAAAGTGACAGAAGATAAGGTTTTCTGCTTTTTATTTCTTCTTTCAATTTGTTTACTCTTCGGTCGAAACCTATAGTCATTTGAGACATTATTTTGTGACTCAACTCCACTCTTGTCTTCATTTTGTCTGCTTTTGTCTGAATTGTGTTCATTCGTATGAATTTCGTAACGATTTTTATCAACTGTTTTGAAGTAACACTCATTACAGCAATACTTTATCTTCACTTCTTTGACGGGTTTGTCGTCTTTGACGTTGAGACCAGTTTTCGACTTATTATTGTCTTCCGATTCGCCACTAATTGAATTCGGTTTCAATGATTGCAAACTACTCTTCGATTGTGCGTTACTTTGACTCGAACTGGAAGTCCTCGAATCGAATTCAATGATTACATCTTCAGTTGAATCAGACATTTGTTCCACTCGTGAGTTGACCGACACTTCATCAGAGATGACAAACCTTCGGTTGTATTCAATTTTTTTGTGACGACTGTTGTGTTCATCCAAATTGGGTATTGATTTGCTGGTGAAATGGCAGCCCTTTTCTGGGCATACAATCCAAGGATTGTTGACATCCAATGGATGTGCTATCAGTTGATGTGATTTCAGTTGTTCTTCGCTTTTGAATACTTGATTGCAATCATGTGCTGAGCACTTGTGGAGTGCATTCCCTAACAGTAAGTGTCGAGAGTTGTGTACAGAATATTCAGTGTGTGATTGAGTCCTAAAATTGCAGTCCTTTTCCTGACATTCAATCAATAAATTCTTCTTAAATCTTATCTCAGAATTAGTATTGACTTCCGATTGGTTCAGATTCTTCACTACCTCTTGAACTGGCGTTTCATCTGAAATGTCAATAATTTCTTGAAAATTGTGTTCAACTATTGATTCTTGGAATGTATTGTGAGATGGATTCACATCAATGTATTCCATCGCGTCTTCGCATTCGTCAGAGTCTGTCGTCTCAACCAATTGTTTGTGTTTTTCCTTTTGGTGTTCAATAAGTTGTGCCTCAGTTTCGAACCGTTGTTTGCATACAATTTTTGGGCACTCAAAGGGTCTGACGTTTGAATGCATCTGCAGTTCGTGGAGTCCTATTGAATGTCTATCTCCGGCCCTATACCCGCACTCATCGCACCGGTATTTACCCGAATGTGTGATGAGATGTGCTATCAATTCGTCATTCGATGAGAAATCTTTTGTACACTTATCGCACGAAAAGATTTTATGAACACTTTTCTGGTGTCCGTACAGTTGTCCCACAGTTTCGAACCGTTGTTTGCATTTTTCGTTCAAACACTGGAATAGTCTGTCCTCTGAATGCAATGTATTTTTGTGAGACCACAAACTCTGTTCATTTCCAGCACTATATCCGCACACATCGCACAGGTATTTACCTAAATGTTTGTTGAGATGTGTTTTCAATGATATATTTTTTGAGAAAATTTTGGGACACATATGACAAGAGTACTGTTTGTTTGGATTTGACTCTTCATTCGATAGATTACTCTTAGATTTGTTTTCTTCTGAGTTATCACTCATTTGGTTCTCATTTATATTGAAATCGATATCCATTTCAGAGTTATTAACATTTAAAACAATATTTTCAATGATTTCGTTGTTATTCACCACTTCTTCACAGAAGTCTTCAGATTTGATCTCATTCTTCACTTTCTGTTCATTTGATGTTTCATTTGATTTGTCATTCGTTTGATTCTTTCTGTCGTTTCTTTGGGAACTGTTGTCTGAAACGTATCTAACAATCAATTGAGTATTGTTTGGATTATCTATTGATTGGGTTAAGTCTTGAATAGATTTGATGAGAGTGTCCACACTCTGCAAGTCCTCAAGAATTTCAGATTCTATTGGAATCTCTGCTAAAAATGTGAACAAAAGTTTTGAAAATTGTATTAAAATGTTTTTATTAAAAGTGTCTCACCTGTAGACCCCCTTTCGAGTGAGGGTTGGCTCTCCGCTCCACTAATATGTGTTTTGATAACACTTTCCCTTTTCTCAAAGACTTGTGGAGAGTCTTTCCGATAACACAAATACTTAGAGCCGTTGATAGTATTATGTAATAGATATCCGGTGCTCAAAGAGGGGACAGTCTTAAGATTTTTAGGTTTATTGTGACTTTTTCTATCGTTTCTTTGGGAAGTGTTGTCTGAAACGCATCTATCAATCAATTGAGTATTGTTTGGATTAACTATTGTTTGACTCAAGACTTCATTTGATTGGATGTGAGTTTGAGTTCTGTTTTCTTCAGTATTTGAATGAATGACGACATGATTGCTGTCCACTCTCTGGCAGTCCTCAACAGTTTCAGATTCTATTGGAATCTCTGCTAAAAATTTGAACAAAAGTTTTGAAAATTATATAAAAAAGTTTTTAAGTGTGTCTCACCTGAAGACACCCTTTCCTGTGATGGTTGGCTCTCCGCTCCACTAATATGTATTTTGATGTGATTGATAACACTTTGCCTCTTCTTAAACGCTTGCGGACAGTCTCTCCAATTACATAAATATTTAGAGCCGTTGAAAAGGTATCCGTTGCCTAAAGCGGGGACAGTCTTAAGATGTTTTAAATTTGATTTATTGTGATTTGATTTATGAATCGTAAACGAGTGTTTCGATTTAGTTCTGTAATGACAACCCTTTTCCTGACATATAATCCAATCAATGTCTTCAAACATGAGAGGGTGAGCCCCCAATTGATGTGATTGAAGGCTTTCTTTAGTTTTTAATACTTTATTGCATCCATTTATTGAACACATGAGTCTGTCATTTGAATGAACCGTTTGATGTCTTTTGAGTTTATAATTATTGGGTGCCCTATACTGACACCCGTCATATGTGCACCGATAGGTTCCTTTGTGTCGATTCATGTGTTTATTGAGAGCATTAGAAGACTTAAACATTTGGGAACAGTTCTTCCACTCACATCTCAAGTACTTCTTTAAATAGGATTTTGGTTTTGGTTTCAATGATTTCAAACGATTTCTTAATTGTTCTTTACTTTCATTCAAAGGGGAAGTCATTGAATCGAATTCAATGATCACATCTTCATTTGAATCAATCATTTGTTCCTCATTTGAGTTGACATTAGTTTCAGAGATATTGTTAACAGACTTATCGATTGAAGAGACAGAAGATGAGAGGTTGTGCCAACTCTTGTGCACAGAATAATCGCTATACGATTGAGTCCTGAAATGGCAGTCCTTTTCTTTACATGCAATCCATAAAATATTGTCGACAACTCTTATATCATAATTGTCTTCTCTTATGACCTGGTCTTTGTTTGTGTGCTCGGATCGTATGTGACGGTACAAATCAACTGTATATTTGGTCTTAAATTGACAGAAACGGCACAATTCATTCGCATGTCGTTCGATAGGATCCGACTCTCGATTCCTACGGATTCCCAAATTTTCTTCACTTATGGTCTGATTCTCCACTATTTGTTGATTTGATGTTTCAATTGAATTGTCATTCGTTTCATTATTTGTGTTTCTTTGGGATCCGTTGTCTGAAACTCTTTCGTCAATCAATTGATTAGTGTTTTGATTATCTGTTGTTTGAGTCGAGGAATGGTTTCTAACGATATGTTGGCTTAAACTGCTTTCAGAGGTACAGACAGCGGTACAGCCCTTCACCACACATACGAAATACTCATTATTTGGATGTCTATACCGCAGATGACGTCCCAAACAGTTCTTACTTCCAGTCCTAAGACCGCAGAGACTGCACATGAATTGATCCGAATGTCTCTTCACGTGTTTTCTCAATAAATAGTTCGAAGAGAAATGTTTTGGACACTTATCGCATGAATACACTGTATTTGGATCTGATTCGGGATTTGTATGGCTTTCAGAGGATTTTGGTTCACTTTCTTCGGAGTTATCTCTTATTTGGTCCGCATTTGAGTTGACATTAGTTTCTGAGTTATTATTGACTTCAATAACATCACAATTGTCTTCAGTTTTGATCTCAACCTTCACTATCACTTGATTTGGTTTTTCATCGGATTTGAAGTCAGTTTGAGATCTGTTTTCTTCAGTATTTGAATGACTGATGACATGATTGCTGTCCACTTGAGTCCAGTCCTCAAGAGTTCCATAATTTGTCTGAATTTCTGGTAAAAAAAATTAAAGAAAAGTTATACTAATTTTATTAAAATTTTTAATTAAAAAATGTTTAAAAACTTACGATTCAATAGATTTTCATTGATTTTGTCAATCGATACAAAACATTCACCTTTTATGCAATTATTTAATGATTTGATTTCAATCAACAAATCATTTAAACCAAAGATTTTGAGATTGAAATCAAATATTTGTTTGACTTTACCGAAAAGTTTTTGATAACAATTTGAAAGTAATTTAAATCTCATTAAATCTGTTTTCAAACAATCGTTTTCTTGTTTTAATTGATTTATATTTAAACACAACTCTTTTTGACTCAAATTATCCATAATTTCAATTAAATTGAAACAATATTTTGATAATAACTGAAACGTTTTGAAACGTAAACCAAATAACTGTCAAAAAATTCAAAACAAAAACAAAAACATTTGAAAACTGTATATAAACCACAAATAAATTACGTAAACATTTTTCAAATCCCCTGCAATTTTATTTTCAAAAAACTTTAGTTCAAATAATTAACAAGATATTAATCTTAATAAGACCTTAACCTTAACGTAAAGATTATATTAAAATAAATTTAAAATTTCACTCATTTTTAATACTTCTTATGTTTTCGATAATTATTTTGTTATTATTCACCACTTCTTCAATAATGTCTTCAGTTTTGATCTCATTTTTAATAACATTTTCATTTGAATCACATATTTGTTTGACATTTGAGTTGAAATTAGTTTCGGATTTAATACTGACTTTTAAATCAATATTTGATTCATTTTTAATACTTCTTATGTTTTCGACAATTATTTGGTTATTATTCACGACTTCTTCAAAATTGTGTTCACATTTGATCTCATTCTTAACTATTTGTTCAAATGATGTCTCATTTGATGAATCAATTTGACCGGACTTTCTTCAATTTGACCGGATTTTTGTTCAGCTTTTGGTTCTTGGAATGTATTTTCAATTAGACTTATGATGTTTTCGATAACGTCTTCACATTCCTCAAAGTCTTCAATTGTTTTAATAATTTGTTTGAGTTTTCTCTTCTGATGTCCGATAAGTTGTGTCTCAGTTGTGAACTCTTGTTTGCATTGATTGATCAGAGACTCAAATAGTCTGTCACTCTCTGTATCCAACCCTTCGTCACAATTGTCTTCAGTTTTAATCTCAATCTTCACAATCAGTTCATTCGGTATTTCAATTGATATGACATTCGTTTCGATAACTGTTTTCTTCAATATTTGAATGACTGATGACTCGATTGCTGTCCACTTGAGTCCAGTCCTCAAGAGTTCTATAATTTGTTTGAATTTCTGGTGAAACAGATTTTGATTTGTTTTCTTCGGAGTTATCACTCATTTGATCCTCGTTTGAATTTAAGTCGATTTTGATTAATCTTGAATTAATGACAACTTGATTGCTGTCCAGTCTCTTCCAGTCCTCAACAGTTTCAGACTTTATTTGAATTTCTGCTAAAATTTTGAATAAAAGTATTGAAAATAATATTAAAGTATTAAAGTGTTTTAAATAGCCTCACCTGAAGACATTATTTCCTGTAAGGGTTGGCTTTCCTGTGATCTATTGAGTGTGTTGTCAATAGAGTCCATATTTAAGAGAGTATTCAAATATTTATATCTCTTGTGTTTCTGTTTATGACTCGCAAAAGTCGATTTCTATTTAGTTTTATAATTACAGTCCTTTTCCTGACATTCAATCCAATCAATGTCTTCAAAGGCGAGTGGATGTGCTCTCAGTTGATGTAATCTCAGGCTTTGTTTAGTTTTCATCCCTGTATTGCATCCATTTATTGAACACTTGTAAGGCATTTGTTCTGAAACCCTTTCCTGTGAGGGTTGGCCCATCTCTTCACGAATATGTGTTTCGATGTGATTGAGAACACCTTCTATATTATCAAACACTAGGAGACAGTCTTTCCAATCACACGAATACTTAGAGCCTTCAAATCGGTATACTTTTCTTAAAGAGGGGACAGTCTTCAGGGGTTTGTATTTAGGTTTTTTGTGTTTATGTTTATGATATGCAAAAGCGGATTTCGATTTAGTTCTGTAATGACAGCCCTTTTCCTGACATACAATCCAATCAATGTCTTCAAATAGGAGTGGATGTGCTCTCAGTTGATGTTCTTTAACATAGTTTTCATTTTTCAATGTTTTATTGCATCCGACTATTGAACACTTTATTTGCTTTCCCTTTGAATGTATCAATTGATTCCACTCGGGTTTAAGTCTATTGGAGGTCTTATAATGTCTACCATCATATCTTGAAGCCGTCCCTTCGTGAAGATATATGTGGTCATTAAAACGAGCAGAAGAGCGAAACACTTCTGAACAGCCCTTCCACTGACATCTCAAATACTTCTTTAAATATGATTTTGGTTTTGGTTTCAATGATTGCAAACGATTTCTTAATTGTTGTTTACTTTCATTCGAAGGGGAAGTCCTCGAATCGAATTCAATGATCATATCTTCAGTTGAATCAATCATTAGATCCGTTTGAGGCGCAGACATAGTATCAAAGTTATTGTCATTTGTTTGATAATTTGTGTTTCTTTGCGATCCTATGTCTGTAACTGTATTTATGTCAATCATTTCTGTCATCGAAGTCAAGAGTTGGTGACTAACCATATGTTGTTTTAAACTGTTTTTAGAGTAACAGACAACAGGACAGCCCTTTCTGGCGCACATAAAGCACCTGTTGGGGTGCTTGGAGGTTAAATGACGTAATAAATCCCCTTTATCACTGCTCTTGGTCCCGCACAGACCGCATATGAATTGATCAGAAAATTTTGTCAATGAGTTAGAGAATCGTTTGTTGGGATCTGTTATTTGAGGCTGACTTCCACTCAAAGGGGATGTCATTGAATCCGATTCAATGATCACATCTTCAGTTGAATCCATCATTTGTTCCTCATTTGAGTTGACATCAGTTTTAAGGATAATTTTAACAGTATTTTCGTCTGAAGTCACAGAAGAATAGGGTTTGTGTTGTTTCCTGTGAACAGAATAATCGAACAGCGATTCAGTACTGAAAAGGCAGTCCTTATCCTGACATACAATCCATATCTTATTCACTTTCTGTTGATTTGATGTTTCAATTGATTTATCATTCGTTTCATTATTTGTATTACTTTGGGTTCCGTTGTCTGAAACTCTTCTTTCCTTCAATTGATTACTGTTTTGATTATCTGTTGTCTCAATTGAGAGTTGGTGTCGGTATCGCAGATGACGTCTCAAACAGTTCTTACCTCCAATCCTAAGACCGCAGAGACTGCACATGAATTGATCCGAATGTCTCTTCGCGTGTTTTCTTAATAAATAGGCGGAAGAGAAATGTTTTGGACACTTATCACATGAATACACTGTATTTGGATCTGATTCGCGATTTGTATGGCTTTCACAAGATTTTGGTTCACTTTCGGAGTTATCTCTTATTTGGTCCGCATTTGAGTTAACATTAGTTTCTGAGTTATTATTGAAATTAAAATCAATATTTGATTCGTTTCTTAAGATTTCAATAGTTTTGTTGTTATTCACGACTTCTTCACAATAATTGTCTTCAGTTTTGATCTCATTCTTCACTATCTGTTGA
>JAQIXV010001191.1:0-10390 GCA_034700625.1 Tectocepheus velatus
GATTATTGATGTCTTTCCGACGCTCTGTTCGCCCAAAAAGACGACTTTGACTTTTGAGGCGATATTATTATTGACTGCCATTTGAGGAGATATGATGTCTGCCATCGTTTCGATCGTAAATCGATTTGATTTAATATTTAGTCAAAAATTGAGAGCAAAACAAAATATCGCAAATTATTTGATGAATAGATTGGAGTCTTTTTTTTCAAACTTTAGGCAATCGATCGGTTATTTTGTGAACTCATATTCAATTGACTTAAGTTTTATAGGTATTTGAGTTTTGAGTATTGGGTTTAAGTAAGGAAACAACTGATCAAAAGACCTGTCATTTAATGTACTCAAAATGTAATCGAAATCTATTTCACTCTTAAACTCAGGGAAAGAATTGTTTGGTTTTTACTCAAACTTTGAGTCCTTTCCCTTCAAAAGTGATGATCACTTTTCTCATACGTAACGGAACTATTTGGAACTCAAGAGTAATGGCTTTACACTGAAATGTCTGACTTTTGGTAAATATTTCAAATCCTTCACTGAATCTCACTTTGAGTTCAAGAGTTTTCATAAAACTTTTTGAGCAATGAATCGGATGAATGGCTTTCAATATATGACTCGATATATGTCTTTGTATTCAATTACGGAATCGTTTGTAATCTTATTATTCAATTCAATTCTGGAGAGTATTTTCTGTAACAAGAATTCCGATCAAATATTAATGAGATAAGTGATTGGAATGAGTTGAGCATGGTCATTTACATTCAAATGAATTATTTGCAATAAAACAAAAGTAAAAATAAAATAAAATGATTCGGATTTTAATTGAATAGAAATCTTTATTTGAATTAATAAAATTAAGTAGTGGTGGCCGTCAAAAATTGACTATGGTCATTAGCAAAGAATCACCAAGATGTTTTTAGGTTAAGTCCATTAAGTCGATGAGCCGTAAGGTGTGTTTATTAAACTTTAAGTAATTGAAATTATATCGTAATCTAATCCCTTGTTTTGTGACGAGATTATAGAAAACGTGTTAATCGATTGACACGTTTTGCTATTTTTGTGCCACATTTGTATCGACTTTCGAGTTATCGATTGAAGTAAACTTTAAATCAATTAATTTTTTCAGATTTTTTTTCACTCAAGTATATCAACTAATTGATCTAGGTTTTAAATTTTAATCTAGTTTAATTTTCTAGAGAAGGAATTATGATCAAGATGGGTCTGTTGGTTATTTGTTTGGCTGCGCTCAGCGCGGATCTGGTCGGCTATGGATGTGCGGGAATGGCAAAACGGGCCAAGAGGCAAACCGTGAATGGCGTTTGTCTATTTCCTCAAAGTCAAACCGTGGATGGCGTTTGCAAATTTCCTCAAAGTCAAGTTACTAACTGCATAAACACATTCCTTACCTTGGCTAACCTTACTTCAACAATCCCAAGCTCTTGTCAAACAGATTTAGACCTCACTCTAACTTCTTGCTATGTTGATACGTGTGCCGAGGAAGTGATTGTCTGCAACGTTGATTGCTTTGTACCAGCAATTTGCGGTGTTTTTGGTACAGAAAATTTGGCATTTACAGTCATTAAAATTCTATCAAATTTCGATGTTATTCAATGTTTGCAAAAATGTCAGGCATTTGAGATAATTGCCGGGTGCTAATTGCCCAAATAGTTGGAGGTTTTTATCGCAGTTAAATTTCGCTAATAATGTGAATTTTTCAAATGCTTTTTCCCTCCATATTATTGTATTAATGATATAATTACTTTAATAATCAATTAAATAAAATTAAAAACTAAATTTAACCCACCTCCATCATCTTGGGCATTCAATTAAAAAAAATATAAGAATTTCATTAATTAATTAAAAACATAATTCAGTTGACAGTAATTCAGTGTTCAATAAATAAAATAATTTAATTTTTAATTAAAGTATATAAAGTTGTATTAACTCAGTGAAACTTTCAAGGTCATATCAGACAGGTAGTACTTAAAGTTATATTTTTATTGGAAACCACCTTTAAAATTGATTTAATCTAGCTCTAGATCAAACTAGATTTTCCTGTCCCTTACAGACAGTAGTAGCGATCTTTTTGAACGACTCAAACACACTGTTTTGACTACTGATCAGGACTTCGGGACTCAGTTTATCGCTAATCAAAAGTTCGGCAAAAGTTGAGACAATCAATGACTGACCCAAAACTGATGAACACTTTTTGAGGTAATTTTGCAGCAAATGTCTGACTCTCGCGAATATGTATTTGCCTTCAAGTGGTCCACTCGTCGCCAAATACATAAAGTCAGTTATGATGTCAGCTGTGAAATAGAAGGATGAAATTCGATAACTAGATCATGGTTAATTTATCAATTACCCTGAGCCACGTACCTCGCCGTCGCGAGAAGTGCCAAATTGATGTTAGTCTTCCCTCCATTGGGTTTAGAGACAATCAAAGCTCTGGCAGTAGTTGTGATACTATCCTGAGTGCACTGGGCGTCGGACTCCTGGGCTCCTAATAAAGTGTAGTTCGCGCTGTCCTTTCCCTCGCAGTCATTGAACGGGTCGATGAAAACGTAGCCAGTCTTTTGAGCCAGGGACAAATCTTAAGCATTGATTAGAGATAGAAATTTAAATGATCCAGATTTTATCCAACTATATACCCGTTATGATGACAATAAAGACCAAGATTGCAAACATTTTTAGCGTTTGAGTTTATTCTACATCTACAAGATTATTTATGTAATGTTACAATATGTAACTAATTATCAAGATGATACATCTGTTATAAATTATTTTAAACAAGGTGATTTTCCAACAGAATCACATTGAAAATTAAATGTGTGAGCCAGATGTTTTGAAAACAGTTAATTTTTATCATTGGAATAATGCTAATCATTTCACTGTTTTTATTGATTTTCGAATAATTTTATTAACTTGACTAGATATTTTGAATTAACTATGTAATAATTAATGATAAATAAGTTGTTGTTGTAAATAATCGATTGAACGAATATTTTCAGTCAAAGATAATTGTTTTCCAATAAAATAAACTTAAAATACATTCAATTGTCTTTAGATAACATTAATAGAAATCTACTTGCTAAATTAATTATACCTAATTATACCTCACTATTTCTATGACGACAAAGTAAAAAATTAAATCTGGTTTGATCAAGTTAGCAGAAATATATACAATCTTTAATAAAATTTTAAGTATAACAACAATCATTTATAACAAGGTAATTTATTATTTTTTATTGTGAATCTATCTATTTTTAGTTGTGTCTAATTGAGCTTGGATAAAAATCTCAATTGATTTAAGTTATTTCAAACTGATATTATTCTAATGAAATTGAAGAGTACTTATGTTATGGTAAGTTTCAACAATTGAATAAATGAGATCTAATATTAAGATGAATTATCAAGAGCATTCCTCTTGTTTACCCTGAAAATATTAATGGCCAACTGAGAATCGGGGGAAACCTATTAGACTTCAGAAAAATTTTGCAACAATACTCTAATATAAGGTTATCTTGATTATTTACCTTTTTGAAATCAAACTCAATTTTGTTGTATTTTTCAGTTTTAATTTGCAGGAACCAACGAGAAGTGGTTTTAATGGAATTATTGAAATGCTTAAAAATAATGTAACATGAGCAAATAAATAGCCCTAATTAATCCAGGTTGAATCATTATAATAGGAGACGGATCATTTCATTACACCCTTTACATCCATTCAACAGGACGATTCATTTTCTTCAATCAAAACGACCAAGATTATTCATTTTTCGCAATACGTAATGCTCAGCAAGTTGATCTTGGATAGAAAAGAGACGGATCTTATAGATCACTTATTGAAAATTGACTTGGACGTCTGGATTCTTTTGCTATTTTGCCTAGGATTGTTATCCCTGTTCAGTTACATCTATAACTTCATCTTTCAAACATTGATAACAATTAATTATTTAAAAATCATCAGGCTCATATTTTTACAAAGTGAGTTTCAAACTAAGCTAGGCACAATTTTCTCAAATGGAATTTACCTAGATTATTTCGAACAAAATGAGCTGAACTCGATGACAGCACTGGTGTCTCTCTATATCTTATGGTATAATATTGCGTTGATTTCCATTAACTCATTGATTAGCGTCAGTCTTATCGTCGCTCCCAATGAGAAAAACATCGATACATTCGAAAACGTATTGGAAGCCAACCCTCCCGTCACTCCGGCTATATATAAATCAAGTGTTTTGCATAAGTCACTGGTATATTGTTGGATTATACCAAGCTAAATTCATTTAACATCTCATTATTTAACTAGCAAACGAGTGTTGACCCGATGACGCAAAATATCTGGAAACTAATACACGAGAGGGAAGACCTTTGCCTGAGAGTCACTCCTCCGACACTTAAGGATGAGTCGATTGGTTTCAACAAACAATTCTACGATGAGTTGAGAGAGGGTCGGGTCATCGTTGTAGAGCCAGACTATGTCAGTCTATTCATGAGAAGCGTTTACTGTCGTAAAGTGCCGTCCATTCGCTTATATAAGTCCCGACCCCTCGATATCCTTCCCCTCCGACTGGTGTTTGGGTTCAGCAGAAGAGTTAACGACAGCGTTATTAAGAAATTTAATGAAATGTAAGTTAAGAAAATTGAACATGATCAAAATTGAATAAATTTCAATACAGGATAGAAAGAGTGATTTCAGCTGGATTGTTTACAAAGTGGTTCAATGATGATAGGAATGTGGAACATCTTATAAGTTGGCTTGGTAATAGAACACTCGAATGCGTTAGGGGTCAGAAGGAGGATAATGATTATATTCCAATTAACCTTGGTAATTTCGCGAAGTTCATCTTTGTCATTGAAATTATGCTCAGTTTTGCCTTATTTTTATTGATTTTCGAAAAAATCTATCAATTTGTAAGTTTATTATAATTTTATTGTAAATTGATATAGATAATTCATTCTGAAAGTTAGAGTAAGCTATAGTAAATTAAAAATAATCAATCATAGATTCTTGATACAATTGTGATTATCAAGAATGATATCATTATTAATTGATTGCAATAATTACCATTGGTTTCCATTGTTCTGGGGGTGGATTTTATTAAACAATTAAAAAATTATTTCAAGCTATTTTTTCTAAACATTATTCTAATAATTACAATTTCAACAAGTTCATAATTTGTTTAATTTGATTATGGTAAGGGTACGAGGAGAAACGAGCCATGGGTTGTTTAGACTTCCAGAAGAAAGTCCAAGGGGTAACTATTTCTCGGTGACGACAGATATGTTAAATCCAAGAGAGAAATCATTTCTAAATGAAATTGAACCTGGTGAAATACTAAACGGAATGCGTGTAACGCAGGTTAAACAGTTGATAACTGACCACGAACAATCAGTTATCCTGGATTGTTTTGCCCAGATAAAACAAGGTCAATGGGTTGCTAACAAAATCTACATAAACCTTCAAAAAGATCAATCAATAACCAAGATAATTGATATCCTGGACAAGTCATCGAAGATCGTGTGCGTTCTCATTGAAGACATAATCCCAACAATCAATTCAGTTGGCGATCCATTTTTTGGAATGATTGAGTTGCTTGGTCAATCTACTGGCAAAGTGACATTGAAAGCTCCAGTTAACAGTGCAACGCAAGTTTTGGTAATTGTGATTGCTGAAAAATTACCTTGAATGGAAGAGAGTGATCAAAGATCTTAATCCAATTGAAATTATTGTCACTTTTTTGAAAAATTAAATGAATCTTGAAATAAAATTTTTGAAATCAACTGTATTAAATAATTCATTTTTCATCTAGTCTAGACATCAAGTGAATTATCATAGTCATGTTAAACATGTATGAAGTAAGATAATCTCTTATATATGTTGTAATTTAACAAGATTAATTTTGGGAGAATTTTTATTGAAATTAAAATTCAAACAGCAACTATAATTTTCAGAACTTAGCAAACTTGGCATCATTGTGATTGGTCTGAACTGAGCTTGGTGAACGCTTTTCCATATTCTTGTCTTGTATACCCTGGACTTGTAGAGCCAATTTCGATTGATCATGGTCGATCGTCATTTTATTACTCGATTGATCCTGAATGTTTCCACGAGAGGGATTTGGGCCAGATTTTTGCTTGTCAACTTTAGTTTCGGATACGTTTTTCGTTGCAATTGCATGATAATAGAGAGGCCAATTAAGGTTCATCTTGTAATTAAATTCACCTTGAATTTTTTGCAATAATTTTAAAATTTAACCGAAATTTATTCTATTTCTATGAATGATATAAATTATTTGTTATTTTCAAATTTTTGTAACCTAAAGTATCAAAACCTAGGTGTTTATTTTTTGAAACAGTTGTTTATTTGATGTCTAAATCAATTTCTGTCACCAAGTAAAAAAGCAGGTGGTTTTTCACGGATACAATTGAAATGACAAAAAAAATTATATTTTATTGGTTTTAATTTAACTCACTTGAAATTATATTTTTAATAATAATATTTATGTTTAATTTGAATATCTGGAAAAATTTATCTAAACTTGCTACTATGTTTGGTGTGATAGATTATCGAGGTGTTTAAAATTTCAGCATTTTTAATGAAAGCAAATAAATCTAGACTTATCTTAGCTAGCTGATTAGATAGTTGTTAAACATAAGGCATTTATTAAATTTATTGAAAAATTCGCCTTAATAAATGATACTAAATTTATTTTTTAATTTAATTATAATTTTTTAATTTGTTTAAGGCCTTTGATCTGTCACTTCTGATCCGGTGATCTTTTCAGCAATCATAATTGCCAAAATTGTTGTGGCCCTGTTTTGTGGAGCTTTCAAACTTATCAGGGCTCTTGGATGGCCAAGAACATCTACCATGGCGAAAAACGGATCGCCGTCGTTACTCGAAGGTTGAAGAATGTCCTCGAAGAAAACGGCGACAATTTTAGCTGATCCGCCAATCGTCTCTATGTTCTTGGTTATTGATTGACCTTTTTGTAGGTTAAGACAAAGTTTAAGTGCAATTACATGACCTTGTTTCAATTGGCCTAAGCTTTCCAAAATAACAGACTGATCATGGTCTACCATCAACTGCTTGAGCTGGGTGACACGTCCTAGGTCGAGTGCTTCGCCTGATTGAAATTCATTTAAGCATGTTTTCATCTTGGGATTAGGGGCAGCAACTGGTGGCACTGGTGGCAGCACTGCCATTTGCTGTTGCTTAATATTTCTCTCATAATAATCATCTAATTTGTCCATAATTTTGTCAAACTTATTCAGAATGAGAAAATTAAATTTGTTGATTTTATTTTAATTTTTACTGAAAATACTTAGGTAATTGCTTAGCTATACAGATTAGATCAATTATTTTTATTTCATTCATAGCTCTGAAACTTCAATTGCAATAAATGACGTTTAATAAAAAATACTTTTAAATTAACTTTGATAATGCTGATCTGAAGTTCATTAAGAAGCTGTTTTGAAAAATCAAACCTATTCATAAAATAATTTTATTCAAATATAATCGC
Source organism: Tectocepheus velatus (assembly GCA_034700625.1). Classification (NCBI taxonomy): domain Eukaryota; kingdom Metazoa; phylum Arthropoda; class Arachnida; order Sarcoptiformes; family Tectocepheidae; genus Tectocepheus; species Tectocepheus velatus. The sequence continues at coordinate 7,524 of JAQIXV010001191.1, forward strand.
TTGATTTTGATGGCGGCATTCTATTTTTAAAAAGTTTTTGATCAAGGTCGTTTTGCTCTAATGTTTTCGTTTAAATCGATAATTTCATTGTTGGTTTTTATATTTTCCTGTCTTGTAAACAGGATAAAATTGATCTAAACATGTTATTGATTAGGTAGTTTGTTAAGATTTAACAAGATATTTAAAATTTATTTATATTTTTACGAATTATTTCAATTACAAGAAGAATGATCGAGATAACATTTACTAATAAATAAAGTAGATATAGATCCTTGATCTCATCTATCAGAATCTCGTCAATATCATTAGTGAACTGAATTATTTTCAAATCATAATCAGGATCATTTTTAGGGTTCAGTGTTCGTCTGCATAGCTCATCGAATATTCCACTTTCCCTGAGCATATCGATCCTGGTATTTGAAAATTGTCAAAAAGTCAATTAATTCACAAGTTTATAACTTACACCATGTTCAACACCTGTGCGTATTGCTCTTGTAAAATGGTGTAAGGGCTGATCAAAAAGGATGACTGTCCCTCACTCTGTGCGATATGAAAGTCAATGTCCTCTCGAAAGCCGTCGGATATCAGATTCTGTTTAAAAATTTCCAAATAATCGTTATTCCAAACGATGGCTAACTTTCCCTCTTTTACAGCATTAAAGTCAATTTGATTTACAATACGACGGTTGTCCTCATAGATGAGTTTGCCCTCGGTCACTATTGTTCTTTCGCGAAAATTTTCAACATATGGTTCACCCTTGAAGTTTTCAAGATAACTATTGAAGTTTGATAACTCGTGAGTTATTATTCTTATGTCTTTCCACTCGTGTAAGTCCCTCAAAGAGTCGATCCATTCAATGGGTGTCGGTTTCAATTGTTTGTCTCTTAATAAACCCGAAAATGCGGCCAACAGTACAGTACACGACATAAGCCATACCCCCGTTAACTGTCTATCGATTGTAGATTTGATGGAAAGGGAGTAATAGTCGGAGAGAATGACCGAAAGGTATGACCAAAATGTAGTGAAGAATGACTTCAATGAGTGTTTATAAACACTTATAACAAAAGAGATGACAATAATTGAGGCAATGATTCCGTAATATACTTGTGACTCGAAACATTCAAACTGATCAATAATTGACTTGGGCTCTTTTCTTGTCATAGCAAGGATTCCATCGCATTTCATTGAATTAAGTGGAGTAGATATCCTGGTCAAATTGATTCCATTGTTTGCTGCTATGAATCGCTCAAAACCTGTTGAATAAAGGGGAAGGAGTCCCAAATGTGGCAAAGTCTTCATGAATGCCTCCATGCCATTCATAAGATACTGAGTAAGGTAAGTCTCCGGTGTTATTAATTTAGTTAATCTAATCCTGCAAGTTGATCTTAAATATCAAGGTATTTAAATACTAATATTATATAAATACCTGGTATTTGAGAATCTGGCAAAATATTCCGCTACCATTAGGATAGGTCCGCACCACTCGAAGTGTGTGTCGTTCCATTGGGTGTAAAATAGGAAAGGTAAAAATGGAAAAGCACCCATCACAATTAATGTTTCAGATGTTTGATTGTTAGCCCATTCCTCAACGTATTGGTCTTCGCTATCACTCAATGTATAGCAATTTTTTCTGCTCTCTTGAATCAAATCCATTCCTTGGTAATGTTCCTTGGTAGTAACCTTTTAGAAATAATTATGAACGTAAATTGCATACAGATTTCTATTTTTGACAGTCAAATTATGTTTGAGGGTGTGCTTGATAAATAACATTTAATTATCAATTGTTTGACGTAGGTGTTATTTTTTATTCAATTAAAAAATTGCATACAAATCAGAGCTATAATGCAAACTGAATATAAACTTGATATAATATACAATTTAGAAAAAGGGCGCTTTCCAATTTGGACAAGTTTAGATTAATAAAAATAATTATCATTTGAAATTAAATAAAACGACCTTGCTAAATTGAATCAGTAGACTTGGAGTATACAATTCAAATCCTTCGTGATTAGAGCCTGATTTTTTATCTTGTTCAAATTATAACAAATTTCCAAGATGAATATGATGATTGCAATTAAGTTGAAAATCAAATACAAGAACAAAATTCCTTTAATTTGTTCGATAGGAATATCTTCGAACTCATATGAGTCGCGAACAATCTTTTCGTATATATCGGGACCCACTCCGGTCGGGTTGAAAGCCTTTTTCATTTGTTGAGGGTAAATTCCGCTATCATGAAGAATGCAGATCCTATAACATTGAAAAATTAAACAAGTTCATTTTCAAATTATCTTACACATGATTTAAGACTTCTTTCATTTCAGGTCCAAATTTAAAGTTATTAGTGATTGCGAACGACGGCTGGGGTTTCCCTTCCCCTATATGGTAGTCAATACCTTCCCTGAAATCTTTTGGAATCCTTTCGGCCTTGATCAATTTTATATGACTGATGGGATAAATCAAAGCCAATTTACCATTCTTGATTTCGTTAACATCAAAGTTGCTATAATTTCCTGTTAACCCTTTTTCTATATCGTAGGCCTCGATAGTTGTTCTTTGAATAAAATCAACTGATCTTATATCGTCTGGAAAGTTAGCAAGGTATGCCTCAAATTCTGACTGCGTAGACGTTCTGATTTTAATGTCTTTCCTCTCAAACAAGTCGTCCCACGTTTTGATCGAATCGATGGGTTTTGGTTTCATTTGTTGTTCTCTTAATAGACCAGAAAATGCGGCCAACAGTACAGTACACGACATAAGCCATACACAGCTTATCTGTCTATCGATTATTGATTTGATGGGAAGGGAGTAATAGTCGGAGAGAATGACCGAAAGGTATGACCAAAATGTAGTGAAGAATGACTTCA
>JAQIXV010001192.1:0-10381 GCA_034700625.1 Tectocepheus velatus
TATAATCTTCTTTATCAAATAAATCAATTTCTCAAGAATGATCATTACTGACCAATGGTCAATTAAATTGTTATTCGATTAAACGGTTAAAAAGTTAAACGGTTATTCGATTCAATTTTAACTCTTTTTTAAGTGTTTCGGTTAATTTTCGGTGCCTTGATATTTCGGTGCCTCGGTGCCTGTCGGTGCCTGCGGTGCCTGCGGTGCCTACGGTGCCTGTCGGTGCCTGCGGTGCCTAATCGACTAGGCCCTAAAAACAACTTATCACTTAAATGGACAAAGTTCATATGATTAATTTCCAAGGTTACAATTATTAATATTTTTAATAAACCAATTATTATTTACACTCGCAAAATAAACTCTTCTAATCAAAGAGTTTCTCCTAGAAAGTTGACATTTAAAATAACATCTTTCTAGGTTGACCATGATAACAATAAATTTTTGACAATTATATTTCAAAATGCCTTTCATATAATTCAATAGATTGGTGACAACTCTTGTGAGAGTCTCAATTTAGAACAATATTGAACTCGGTAATAACAAATTATTTTTTTCAAAATGAGATACCTTGCTAAATAAATTGATGTTTTATTTTAGCAAACATTTTGAGTAGTGTTTTTGCTTCCATCAAAATATGTCTTGAACTTGCAGGTTTCAAATTGTTTTAATGCATTGGTGAGATGTCTGTTGGGTTTATAAAATGAAAAATATCTTTTGAGTTTAGTTTTTATTTTATATTTTAAACTAGTTAAAAATGTTTACTCTCTTAGTTTCAATTGTCATGGGCATTGGTATGAGTGAAAACGTAAACATAATTTGAAAAGTATAGTAATTTTTTCTGAATAACCTAGCTGAAATTAATGCAGAGCAGCCTGAGTTCGTCAATTTTCGTTAAGGTTAAGTATCTAGCCAAGAGTACATTTTCAGATGGGGGTCAATTTAGCTCATTTATCCAGGATAAATACAAAAATATAGAATTATCCATATATTTCAACTAGCTCATATAATCAGAGAACACGTGCGGTTAGCGAAAAGTGGTCCACTCGAAGGCAAATACTGTTTTATCTGATATCATATCCGTTGAGGAATTACGCGAAGGTTTTCCTCAGTTTTGGGCGTTTCCTATATTGTCTTCAAAGAGGCGGAGCTTTTGATTAGAGATAAACTGAGTCTCGAAACCCTGATTAACCCCAACGGGGGTTATGAGGCCTTCAAGGAGATCGCCACCACTGTGTGTACGTGATATTTGATTGCAGTTTAATTTGAATTTAATTAATACCAAGATATTTGACAATTAAATGAACTTTCGATCTAGCATTTTTCACACAACCTTTTGCTATGTGTTTATTTTGATCGAAATGTGTTTATAAAAACTCATCATAACAGGTTCAAATGAGTTTCTAACTAACCTTGTAAACCACCATTGGTAATGAAAATTAATTTAATTTAAATTATTTCGATTTATTAGCTAGGATAAATTAAACTTATTAGATGATTCAGATATATATTGATAATTATAATAATCCTGGGGGGAGCTCCTGGGGTCGGTTGTACTGTTGTTGGCACACTTGGTAACCCTGTTAATGATGCAGTTGGTGACCCGGTTGACACGTCATTGCAAACCTCTGGTTTTTCTCCCTATCAATAAAATTTAAGTTAATTTCAAACTGACATTCGGTATAATTATTGAGACTTACATCAAAGCTACTGCAAACAACACTCAAAAGATTAAACTGAGCTTGGTCGTTCTGCTGACCGTTCACGGTAATGAAGGGAACTTTTAATGATTTTTCAAATTAATTATTAATTGATTAGCACATAACATCAAAATAATACCCTTGGAAACTTTTGCGTCATTGGCCAGTCTTTTGACATAAGAAAGATGATAGTCTGAATCAGTATTGTCTTTAGCGCATTCCAAGATGATCTTCCCCTCGTCGGGCCACTCCCCCACTTGATTAATACATTGAATGACAGATGTAACAGGGTCAGTTTTCCAACTCGGGTGGCTTTCAATGCATAGAATAAAATGGAAGATCTGATGGTTATCTCTATCAAAGTCTTTATGCAAATGTATAGCACAGGCCTTAAGACAAAAATCAATTGATTTATTTTAATACAATCGAGTAATACCTGAAGTCTTGTTGCAAAACAGTAGTTGTCATTATCAGGACAGGTATAGGGTTCACTATTTGCGTTTGTCCATGGTACAAAATCGATAGCGAGGTCAGTAGCGCCAGGCAACATTAAATCCCAAACACCATTTTCACTATCATGTGCCTGACTTTTAATGAAGTTGATTGAGTCGTCATTATAGGGGTTATAATAGACCCCGACATTCACTCTGGCGTTGTTAACGCCCAACGGACAGCCTTCGGGTTTTGTTCCCTTTTGAGTGTTATTGAAATTAATGTTTTGATTAAAACACATTTTTTTGCAAAACTAACGGTAAAACTATTGCAGACTTCAATGAAAAAGTTTGTGTCCGCGTTCTCATTGCGGACGCCATTGATTTGAACAAATGGAACTTTATTGACATTAGCGGCATCTGATTGGCTCTTCATTGTAGCAAGGTAAGGATCGCTCTCTACTTTGTTGAGGGCGCACAACAGGATGCTTTCCCCTTCGTCGGGCCACTCCCCGATCATATTCATACATTTAATGACGATATTCGAGGCATTAGTTCTCCATTCGGGGTCTGTTTCAGTGCATGAAATGAAGTGATAGATCTGATGATTGCCGTCGGGTTTGTCTTTGTGTTGTTCAATGGCACAGGCCTTCAACAAATTAAAATTCAATAATTTGAACAAGCCTATTTATACAAGTTAAGTTTTACGTGGATCCTTGTAGCCATACATCCACTATCTCCATCGGGACAGCTGGTAGTATTTGTGTTGGCATTGCTCCATGGTACAAAATTGATTACAACGTCAGTATTCCCCGGCAACATCACATCCCAGATCCGACTACCCTGTCCTTGATTTTTGATGAAACTAAGTGAATCTGAATTGAATGGGTTGTAGAATATTGTTGTGGTCACAGTAGATTTTCCCTATACAGAAATAATTCAATAACACCTTGTTAAACTCTTCGAAAAAATATTACCCCGTTCAAATTTTTTGCTTTTGATTCAATCAAAAGAGTAAAAGTTAATAAAACGGCTAAAACTAAATTAAATTTCATTTTGAGACCGAATTCTATGAAAACTGAATAATAATTAAAACGATTTACAAATAATGAGAAGAATTTTGATAAAAATTTAATTATTTTATTGAATTTTATTACAATTTTTTTTATTGGACACAATTGATAAGACAAAAAACTTGCTCTCCCAAGTAAAGTTTATATCATTTCATTTTAGAATAATGGAAAATTATAATGTGATAACAACAATCTTAATAAAACTAATTAATTTTTCAAATCTATACCCGGATTTAAATAAAGATAAGTTTTATTATAGTCAATAGAAAAATTCGCCAATCCCGATAATTTTGCCTCGATAAACAATAAGTCAATACTAACAATAAATCAACTGACACGGGTAACACATCTGATGAATCCAACATTACAATCGGGATTAACTCATTCAATGAGTCAGTATCTGTGTATGCTTGTTTGCCAATTCAAGCGAAAAAACCATTGTCCATTATGCAATGCTTAATGGTTCATCAATTGGTCAAGTAAAGACAACGATGGTATTAGACAAGGACAATAATGTAATTTGCCAGCATCAATACTCCGTTGTAATAATTCCAAAATGTGTTTATATCAAGTTTTTTTTAAACAGAATCGTCATAAACACATTTTAAATAAAGTTAAATAAAAATAATCAAGGGTATAAAATGTCAAATCCTTGCAAATTAAAAATTCATTTTCAATTATTTCATGAAAAGTGTTTATACACTGATAGCTGGAAAATGTTCGCTCTCTTGGTCTTTGCGACCATTGCTTCTGGTATTAAACTGTAATCTGAAAATTGATCTTGATCATTTTGATTTACATCAAATCAAGCTGAAATCAATGTACAACTGAGTGGTTGGGCCGGTGCTCAGCGTTCAAAAAGGAACGGATTCGTATTTGTTGGCATTCAAAACGAAGGCGAGGGAAAGGATAGCGGAAACTATACCGTTGTTGGGACGCAGGAATCTGACGCACAGTGCTCTCCAAATAGTATCGTAACGATTCTAGAATTTCTTGTTTTGGCCACAAGTGGTCCACTCGAAGGCAAATATCTTTACTATAAGTTCAGTTATCCTTCACTCAATTACATCAAGATATGTTCGTCAAATTTGGGACTCTCTCTCTCTATTGCCCTCAACCTATGAGGCATTGATTAGCGATAAACTGAGTCCCGATGTCTTGATTGGTGACAACCCGTTCGAAGCCTTCAGGAAGGGCTCCTCTTCTGTCTGTAAGGGAAAGTCTGTTGGGATTTAGCGGAGTTTTTCGGCTATCAATTTGAGTTCTCAATTACTAGGCTTATGTCAAAAACAATAAATTGAATTTAAAAAAAATTAAAACAATTTGGAGATAATTATTTATGAATGACATCTTTTAAAATGAAATAAACATGTTAGATTTTTCGAATAAATATCAAATATGAACAGATATTTTTAATGTAAGGGAAAGACCCATACTTTTTGACTGTTGGACTCAATGGCATAACACTCACCAGGAGTTAGTATTTTAAATGAATAAAAGTTTTCATTTCAATTTGATAAAATGTTCTTGTTAATGTTTTTCCACCACAACAAAATTTGTATGTATGACAGATTTAAAAATAATTATTATACCAAGTTTAAAGCATTTTTGAACCAGGTATAAAACAAAATTCTAAGTGAACTATATATTTATTTTAAACGTTAAAGTTTATATGCTGAAAATGTTCGAAGTCTTGGTCTTTAGCACTTAAACTTTTGGTGAATAAATAATCTGAAATTTGATCTTGGTAATTTTGAAATTCATATCCCAAGTTGGTATCCATGCGGAAGGTAGGGCCAGTGCTGAGCCGACAAAGAAGAATAGCTTCGTATGGTTAGGCGTTCAAAATGAATGCGAGGGAAAGGAAAGCCTCAACATTACTGTTTCCGGGGAACTGGAATCTGACGCCCAGTGCTCTCCGAATAGAATTGTTGCGACTCTATTCACACTCATCGCCAATAACGGAAAGGGAGAGGAGAGGGCTGTTATCAATCTGTCAACTCTAGCTCTTTCTTCATTCCCGGCTGGAGGTTATTAAATTGATAATTTTAGCTTTGACATTTGTTTATCGTTACCTAGCTAATGTTATTGGAGATTTTCTTTTTTGGCAACAAGTGGTCCACTCGAAGGCAAATATATTTACTTCAATTTCAAACATCTTGTACTAAATTACCTCTTCTATTATGTGTTCAACAATTTTGGGCTAATCTTCAATACAATCGAATTATGAGCTCTTGATTAGCGATAAACTGTGTCCCGAAGTCTTGATTAATCCTAACGGTCCGTAAGAGGCGTTCAAAAAGGGCTGCACTACTGTCTGTAAGAGAAAAGCTGTTGGGGTTTAGAGGAGTTTTTCAACAATAAATAAATTTGAGGTCTCAATGACTTGGCTTTTGCCAGGAACAATAATTTGACTTTAAAAACATGTTGAACCGTTTGATATTTAATGAATTTTAAATAATATCTTTTGAAATTAAATAAACTTGTTACATTTTTAAAATAAATATCAAATTTCAAAATGATCAGTTGATCAAATGAAAACCCTGAACTTGGACTTTTTACGTGTCTAGCTAACAGTCTAAACTCAAGATATTTATCAAATTAATTAATCAATTCATCAATTTTTTAGCAAGATAATTTAATACACATTTAAGAATAAATTTAATTAAAAATCACCATGTATATAAGATCAGAACCCTCAACAAATTATAACTTTAATTTTGATTTGACCTTATATTTAAAAACGACACAATCAGTCATATTAATTTGAACATTAATCCATTTTAAAAATACTATTGACGCATATCAATCACCATGGTTATAAAAGAGTTTTGTCGAATATTTTGTAAGAACTAGCTATCAGTAAGTCATATAAATCACAACTTAAGACAGTTATAAATGACTAATATAGTAATAATTTTAATCACCATGGTAGCTATCAAAAGCAAAGTAATTTTTAGAAAAATTATATTTTCAATGCGTGGCTGCAATCACAGTTTCAATAGAAAATGGCTTCTCCAGAATTAGCTGTAGTTTTGATTGAAAATAAATTTAATCTAGAATATGAATATGAAGATGATAATACGATTGGTGGGGGATCATTCGGAATTGTTGTGAGTGCCAAAAATAAATGTGACGGAAAGTCATATGCCATCAGAAAAATTAAAATTTTCGGTAACATATCATTGTAATGGTAAGTTGATAATGGTTATAAAATTCAATCGTTAAATAAACTAGGTAAAGGCACCATAGAACAAAAGAAAGAGATTGACCGAGTGTACAGGGAGTTGAAAATCTGGGCATCATTAAAAGACAAGCGATTTGTCCAGTTCAAGTCAACTTGGCACGAGAAAGCCGATAAATTGACACTGGAAAATCTGAGAAAAGGAATGACCGATGAGCACATGGATGTCGATGAAGAACCCGAGGATAACTGTTTCATCGTCTACATTCAGATGGAGCTGTGCCCATTTTCTTTGGAAGTGGCAATGACCAAGGTCAAAGAATATTTCAATGTGGATAACAAGCGGTGGTTTTACCACCTTGGTTATTACATACTATCTGATTTGTTCGTCGAAATACTCGAAGCAATTGAGTATTTGCACAGTCGGTCGATAATACACAGAGTTATAAAACCGAAAAATATTTTGATAAAACACCATTCCGGGTCAAAATTCATCAAGATCGGTGACTTTGGTTTAGCTGTTGTGCACACCGAGGGAAACTCACGAACATTATTGTCTGGTTCAGGGGAGGAATACAGGGCACCGGAAGTCATCAGAGATAATACGGTTGAAAGTGCAGAAAGTGTAGGACGCACTATGTATAGCACAAAGTCTGACGTCTATAGCCTGGGTATTTTAGCCCAAAAGATGTTCAACATAAATATAAATAAGTAATATAAATATGAACAAGATCCTATAAACATTTAAAACGGGTTTTTTTTAGGAGACACCCGACAGACCGGAAATACCAGGCGTTACATGAATTGACAACAAAATCAAGTGCCATTCAACATATTGAAAGGCCGACCTGCCAGGAATGGCTAAACCCGACTCACACCTGGGCCAGAAATTACCAAGATGTACGTGGAGAAATTGTTGAAATGATGGAAGGAGATACAAGAGATTTGAGAATAGAAGATGATTTTGTTGATTATTTTCTCAAAGAAAAATATTGTAATAATTGAATTTCATTATATAATAAATTTTATTAATTATTATAATAATTATTTAATTAAGCGCTATATAAAATGGAATGAGATTCATTATTGATCTGCGTCAGTTTTGGAATTGGTTTTTATATTGGAGAAAATGTAAGATAAATTCTTTCTCAATGTCATAATTCATACCGGGAGTAAGCATTTGTTTAATTTCAAACTTAAATAAGTCGTAGTCCAGCGCCCATTCATTTGATGACTCGAATATTTCTTGACAAGACGGACGAGAGTTTGACTGAACAGATAATGCTTTGCCAATGATGTTATTTAACCTTTTATATTGCTCTAATTGACCATCATATGGCCTAAAAAATTGTATATATATTTTTAGAGAAAAAATTCAATAAAAATTCTTGATTGATATACCTATAAAGAGAAAGATTAAACATTTCTTGAGTCATAACTCCAATACTAAAGATGTCAGCTGAAGAGTTGTAATGTCGACTATTTCTAACCTCAGGAGCCATATATCTTCCTGTACCAGTTTCTATGGAATGACTTTGACTTTCTTTTTCATGAACAATCGACAAACCAAAATCAGATATTTTTATGATCCTCCCACCAACACCGTGCTTAATCAATATATTAGGTGTCTTTATATCCCGATGGATGATATTCAATAAATGGAGATACCCAATTGCTTCCAAAATTTCTATTAACATTTCAGAACACATATAATATGCTATATTACAAAGATATTCTTTGTGTCCAATGTCAAAATGGTGATAAATCTTATTCAATGTTTCTTTTAAATCAAAATGACATAAGTCCATTTGAATGTTCAAAATAAGATAATTCTTTTCACCAGGAACTTTTTCCTCATGCCATGAACCTCTATGTTGAACAAAATAATCGTTATCTAATTGTGCCCAAATTTAAAGCTCTCTCATAACCTTCTGGAATTCATTTTCGCCGTAAAAATTGATTTGTTTTATAGCGTAATGTTTAAGATCGAATTTATGTTGTGTTTTAAAAACATCTCCAAAACCGCCTTGGCCAATTTTTACTAAAACATTGAATTCGTTAACGAGACGACCATTGTGCAATAACTTCGATAAAGATAAGGGGATATCATCATAAGAGATACTCTTGATTTGATTTGGCCAAACATTATTGAGGAAAATTCTAGTCGGTTTTCCCATTTTGACATGGTTGGCTAACTTATTTGACCCGGCAATTACTTGCATAGAGTATTCGGTTTGTGTTGAAACGGTGCTAACTAAATTTCTACGTTTGCTTTTCATATAACTATTGAATTGCAATTTGTATTCGAGGAATTCTAGAAAAAAGTCTCCGCCATTTTTCTTGAGTAGTTCAGCCATTTCCTTATAGTTTGATGAATTTTTGATTAGTTTTGGTTGGTAAATCCATGTTCTCAATCCATCCAGGAGAGTACTACAAATAGGTCTTTTCTTCCAATCAGGAAATAGGATCATTTTATGCAAAATGTCGATCAAATTTTTTGCTTGTGCGTGTATTGAGGAATCAAATCTTTTTGGGATGAGAATGTGCTCATCTCCTTTCCTGAATTAATATTTTCAATTTATAATTTATGTTAAATAAGAATTTACTTGATAAACTTGGCGAAGGGTATTTGGACAATTTTGCCATTGATTTTATTTTACTGATATATATTACTGATTAGCTAGACCCCCTGTGAGCATCCCTGTTATCGATGGTATCATTCCGCACTGAATCAAAATTTTCGAGTTCATGTTTATAATTATTGATGCGATTTTCTAGTTTTTAAATATCTTATGGATATGAATTGTGGTTGTTTCACAGAGAATTGACGTAATATTTGTTATAGATGTTAAGAAAAAACAGTAAAATTTAAAATCTAAACTGTCAAATAATACAAAATAATATTCTCTAAATTATGAGGCAAAGCATTGCAATGCTTTTTCAATCATCAGGATTGCTGCAAAATTTTTGCACTGGGTAAGGCTTAACTTTGTTAGGCTGAATATAAGTGCGCATTTCAACTCAAGGCTTGCTTTAAAAATAATATTAATATATGTTTGGAATATATATTAATCATTTCACTTATTTAAACAAATTTGAAAATCACTCAATCAAGCAAAAATCCCCGAGTTTGAAAACAGTTAGACATACCTCAGCAAATCATATGCAATCAATTCACCCGCTACCATGCCAAGGCTAAATATATCTGCTCTATGATCGTAATGGTTATGTTTAACTTGAGGCGCCTCATATTTGGGATCTCCAACTGCTGTGAGGGTTTTGTATTTGCTTGATTCATAATCGAGCAATTTAGCGAAGCCGAAATCTGCAAGCTTGAAAAATCTCCCAGATCTATTTGAGACAAGTATATTGCCAGGCTTTACATCTCTATGAACATATCCCTTCTTGTGGAGATATTCCAGAGCCTCGATCAATTCTATGAATATCTCACATGATATGAAATATTCGACAATGCCCATTTGATCATCCACTTTTCTTTCAAACATAACGCTCTTCTTTTTCAGAAGGCTTTTCAAATCTTGTTCACAAAAATCCATTTGAATGTATAGATAATCTTGGTCATCCCAAGAGTTGTGAATTCCAACTACATAAGCAGATTCAAGTTTTCTCATAGTATTCACCTCTTCCTCAAACTTTTTTAGTATTTTTTCTCTTCGATCCGCATCGTCCTTGAATTGTTGTTTGTCTTGGTCTTTATCCTTTCTTTTCACTTTAAAAAGAATTAAATTAGTTAAACTTTAATATTTAGACCATACAAAAATTACAATGTATCTTTTTAACTGCGAATCTTTCCGTTGTTGAAATCAGTTCTGCCAGATATACTTCACCATAGCTTCCTTTACCAAGAATTTACCAAGACATTAAATCACATACTAAAAATGTTTTTAATCTTGTTGGTCGCACTCGTTTTTGGTAAGAAATTGACTGATAAAAATCATATTTAGTTGAAAATTTCACCGCAAACTAGCACAAATC
>JAQIXV010001193.1:0-10379 GCA_034700625.1 Tectocepheus velatus
GACAAGTGGTTTATACTCTGGGTAGTATTCAATTATATTCAAGTAAGCGACAACATTCCATGTGCAAATTGTAAAAGTTGGCAGAGAATCGCCCTGGATCTGTTGTACATTCAAGGTAATTACAGTTTTTCCACTAAAATAATCGCTAAAAAGTAGGTTAAGTTGATAAACCAACCCTGCTGAACATATCAGTATCAATGGAAAACTGAAAAATTTTGATAACATTTATAAAAAAAATTAAAATTTTGAATCTTGGTCAACTTAAGAATAGGTTTTAACAATCAATTATTTCAAATAAAAGTATTATTGATGAAACTTTTATCACATTTCAATACTATTCATCTAGATAAATGCTAAATATACCCATATATACTAATACAATATACCAATACAAATTGGTGAGCCTAGAACATAAACATTTTATTTATTACTAATTATTTTATTGCATGTTAACTAAATTAAACTTATTGTTATTATTATCTTTTATTTTGATACACTCTCTAATATTTCGCTATGTCAATATTCAAAGACGTGAATGTAAATTTAATTAGTTTTTAGAATAAATTTACCTATTAAAATGCATGTAACCTATGAAGTTTCAATGAATAAACGTTTGAATAATAGTAAGCTCCATTTAAAAAATAATAGAATAGAAAGCCCCAACCACATCCCTAACAATCCCCCGAAATTACATACAAACGATATAAATGACAGTTGAGGCAAATATTTGACAATTACGTCTGGAATTCTCGAATGCCTAAAGTTCATCATGTAATTCTCACGTCCATATTTCCTCCTATCACGCTTTTCAATTAAATAATAGCTATATTTACAATCTGGTTTACACTGTGATTTACAGTCTACTAGCTCTTTTATTCCCAATTTACATGCTGAGTTCTTGAATAATTGATTCCTATTAAGTTCAAGAAATTCTGTGCGAAACAAATGGTGAGTCTGCGCCAAATCGGAGTGACCGCAGAGTTCTTGTAACTTCTTCAAAGAACAATCAGCAATGCAATCTGACCTCATATTGAAATTTGCATATTTGTAGTCTAGGTCATAATCGTAGCAATTTGTATCATAGCCATGACCAAGTAGTTCAGTTCTGATCTGTTTATATGAAATTTCATAGATCCTCTCAGTCATGGACAGGGTGAAAAAGTTACCATGGCGTAATTCAGGCAATTCATTTGGTGAATGCATGGTGAAATCAATTTCACTAAAAAGCTCCAGGGGAATCCAATTGAGACTAATAAGTCTAATAGAAATTTCTACAAGTTCAATATCAAATTCAAATGTTCTAAAAAATGGCCTCAAATGCGAGAACAAAGTGAAACACTTGCTGCTATCTTGATAATTTTCCCAGTCACCAAATTTAACGCTTTCAACAGGGGATAATTTTTTATTAACAGGTAAATTTCTATCTTTCAAAGTGTTGACTCTCATGTGTGTACCGTTTTCATTGATCAAGCCAATCAAATAGATATTTAAGAATGCAAATGGAGAAGCAAGGTGAGGCGTAGCGTTCACTATGAATTCATGGCCATTCATCGATTTCCAATCAATTGCCATGCTTACATTTCTGTAAATTGCATCGATATGTTTGATCAACTCATTGCGATCAAAGGAGCTTGCTCCTTTAAGTGATATTTTTGTAAGTTGTTTGCTGAGAGTTACGTAATCTTTGAATAACTCCTTATGACCAGGATAAAATTTCAGTATGCTGTAATACGAGATGATTTTGTTTGTACAAAATGTGATTGCCGGCAATGTATCGCCCTTGATCATCTGTATCGTCAATGTTACTATAGTTTTACCGCTCAAGTATTCTTGCAAAAGATGGCTGAATTGGTAAAGTAAACCTGATAAACATATCAGAATGAAGGCAACTCTGGTAGATTTAACTAGCCACTCTGAATACATGTGTTAATATTTAGTGTTGATTTATAAGAGAACTTTAAATTCAACAAAAATCTCAAAAGTCACTTTGTAATTTTGAAAATTTTTATTCTACATAATGTCACTTATCATCATTAAATGCAGTAAAATATGTTGGCGAAATGTTTTTTTTAATTTTCAGACGTTTCTATGAAAATAGGAATATTCCATAATTATAAAGAGAGTTCCAAGTTTCTTGATTAGTTTTTGTTTAGTTTATTTGTTTTTTCTTGATTAGTTTATCAATATAATACGTCATGTTATGTTCGTTTGCATCCGTGATAATAATGAATAAATTATTTTATTATCTTGCAAAATAAATTCAGCAAGAATAAATACCTATGTGAAAAGATTAAAATTGTACCTACTTGAAATTTATTGAAAAAAATTGTTGATTGAAATAATTTCAAATTAATCACAATTTCAGTGTTTATCACTTGAACAGGCCTAGCATTTATCTAGCAAAATGTCTATTTGAGGCACAAATTACAGTTTTTTAATTTTTCAAAAATAACTCAGGGAAAAGATGAATCATTCGGACCTAGTTACCCTACTCTATCGAGAAGAGTTATTGGATCTCCATAATCAAATGAAAGTTGCCCCTGGTCATTCTGGATAGAACTAGATAGACTCTAAATTTTTTAATTGTAAACTTTTCTTAAATTCAACTTGGAAAGCTTGTCAAAATTATGTTTGCCTAGCTAAAAAGTAATCAGAAATTACATGCAAAAATAAGATTCATTTTACTCATTAATTAGTATTATTTTATACAAACTGTAATTATTTATAATGTTTTGCTCAAAATTATCAGAAAATTCAATCAACAAATATTTTGGGCCCTTCAAGTTTCGTCGTCTTTTTAATCCAGGCGATTTTAACGAAATAAATTATTTATTAAGATAAAAATTTCAATCATTCAAAAAATTCACTGGCGTCCGTGTTCCAATTATCTAGATAACATAAGATTGTATATATTGAAATGTTAATAAGAAAATAGTTACAGCTCCATACTAATAATCATTTTTAATAAATTATCTTGTAAAAATTCTTAACTTATCAACGAAATCCTGATCATGGTGAAATACATTGAATTTATATCAATTCACAGTTTTAAACTTGGAAAAAATAAAATATCTCTCTTTAGGACCCTTAAAATAATTACCTTGGGCTTGATATAACTAAATGAAATTCTATAACAAAATAACAGTTTTTTAAACTTGTAAAATTGATGTGAATAAAACATTTTATAAACAATAAATTTCAAAAATAAGGCATATTTTGAATGTAATTTCTGATAACTTTTTAGCTAAGCAAACATATTTTTTCAATTTCTGATTACGTTTTAGCTAGGTGAACGCAATTTTGTCAAACTTTCCAAGTTGAATTTAAGCAACGTTTTCAATTAAAAAATTTTAAGGATTTGAACATTTCGTGCCAAGATTTAATTGTTTGAAACTTGATTAATAAAAATAAGTATATTGATTCCAATTACAGTTTTAAAAGTCAAAATCTTGCATCTTATTGAATGTTTCATTGAATTTGCGTGAATTGTAATAGAATATAAATACTGCAATTCATTACACAAATTAAATCTAAAATATCCAATAATTAATGATCTTTGTAAATTTGGAGGGAAAATACCTGTCCTATTTTTAGCAACTAGAAAAAAAACTTCAAAGATTAAATGATTTTTTTTTATATTTCCAAAGTGATAGCAGTCTTATAGCACAGTCACACAGATTTGATGCAGTGATTGAGTGCTGTTGTCATCTCTGGAGTGGAACTCAAATTCCGTTAATCTTTGGCTGAAGTCAAGCCATTTGAGGGACAGTCAGAAAAAGCACTGGATATTTGTGTTATCAGTGAATTAGTGATTAATTATTTTTATCATGGTAATAAAATTAATTTTAATACTGAAATTGAATATGATTCATCAACTCTATATAATCTTACTATAATTCAAGATCAAGGTTTAAATTATTGACCACCGCTCAAATCCTTAAACTATATTTTGAAAAACTGTAATTTTAATCTTGATCAAACTATTTATTACTCAGCTTTTTTGTTTTTATAAAAATCTGCTAACACAGAGAAAGATATTTTTAATTATAAAATCTATTCTATCTACAGGTGGTCAAACTGGACATAGGAACAAGTTTAAATTCTTATAAAATCTTTATTTTTAAATGAAATTTAATTATGTTTTTCGATATGAAGTCCCTTATTATAATAGATTTTGCGACATCTTTTCGCCCAAGACTTCAGAGCTTTATCGATGATATTTTGCGGCACTTTTCTGACCTCATCTTTGATTACATTTTTAAGGCCTTTCAAAGTCTTGGGTTTTCTTTTGTTTATTCGCCCCTTAAGATACCCCCAGAAGAAAAAGTCCAGAGGGGCCGCATCTGGACTATTCGGGAGCCATTGGTCTCGTGTAATAAACGGGACTTTATTGTCCTCCAAAAATTTCTGGGTCTTTTCTGACCGATGACTAGGGGCCGAATCCTGTTGAAAGAGGTAGTCTCCATTGGGGTAGAGTTTCGGGACATCCTTAATGAGGAATGGCTTCAAAATCTTCTGGATATAGTATTCAGAATTGATCTTTGCTCCTGGCTTTACAAAACGGACTTCAGTGCACCCATTGGCCGATATACCCATCCATACCATAACTCCTTTAGGATGAGTTTCTTTAGTGAAGTGCTCACAAACTGAGCGGTTCTGGTCCCTCGAAATATATTGGACTCGAGTTTTTCGGGCAATATTTGCAAGGTAAAACCATGCCTCATCAGTTGTGATCACTTTCCGCCATCTTTGACCCCTCAATCGAAGGTACATCGGCCATGACCTCCGTAACCTCTTTTCAATCATCGGGGGGGTTAAGACCTGTCCTTTGGGTTTATTCACCCGTTTTTTGCCCAAAGTATTTTTGATTCGCCAACTGATGGCCTGTTTGGTCACTATAAACTGTTTGGCCATTTCTGTTTGTGGGGGAGGATTCGGTTTTTCAACCATTTTCTTGAGCTCTTGAATTTGAGTTTCCGTCAATACTCTGTTATTTCCTTTTCTTTTGATCTTTGGTCTGATTTCCGGTTGATTTTCGCTTCTCTTCTTAATCCTCGATATCATACTCTTTTGAATCTTGATATTTTTATTCTTGAAATGGATGATGATCTCTCTCGGGGTCATTTTCATCTCTAAAAACCCGAGAATTTGATGTTCAAGTTTGGCGTCAATTCTTGGAGGCATTTGACTTTTTACCAAAATATTGATAACACGTGAAGATAGTCCTCTAATCAATGATTGTTTTGATATGTCATATGATAGGGTTTACATAAATTAAGTAATTAAAAAATTCAATTAAACTTGTTCCCATGTCCAGTTTGACCTCCTGTAATTGATTATAAATAATAATAATAATAAATTATAATATAATATAACTATAACTATAACTTTGTATATATAGTTTTATTATAAGTTATATTATATTATAATTCATTATAAGTAACAAGATAAAAAAAACATTAAGAACAGAAAGGAGAATAATATCATAATGTGAAAGGTCATGCTCGTGTCAAAAATCAACAATAATATGTGTTATTAATACCAGATATTGATATATATTGATCCAGATCTGTGAATTACCATGAAGGTATTGCTGAGAAGTAGGGAAAATAAATATAATACACTTCTTATTGAAGTTCTCAGCAATTGTTAAGCCATTGATTTCGTCCTCAAAAAGAGATTTGAAGTGATTTTTAATTTTTGAATAAAATTTTTCATTTTTGTTAAAACTAATGAAAGTATCGTCTTTTGACCAAGTACACTAAATATTTGAATCTAATTTTATGCTTGTGATTAAGCCGCGTTTGATCATGGTTGATCATTGAATGTAACTAAATATTAATTAAATAAATAAATTTTAAATCAATTCTTGTTTTTTATTTTATACTTAAAATTCAAATGAAAATATCCCTAATGACTGTGAAATGTTATTTGAAATGTTTTGAATTTACTTATTAAATTTTTATTAGCATCTAGCACGAATGAATATGATACCAGATATCTTAAACAAAGACTAAAAATAGTCTCATGCTAATCTACTTTCGATTTGCTCAGGGCAAGTCTGAATTTCAAATATTTCTTTTGTATGCTTCAAATTTCCGATAATTTTTCAGATCCATTAGAATATTGGTTTTGCTCTAGGTCTTTCTTATGCATTATTTATTCCACGAATATTATCCAATTTAAATGACAATGCGATGTAATTTAAATGTGTTATAAATTAATCTTAGTTCATTAAATTCTTGATGGGAAAGAAGCTAGTTGCACAACAAGACAGGTATCCGGAAAACTTATAGTTATTCATTTGAAATAAGTCGTAACAATAGAAACCTATCGGAGAGTCCGACAACTCCTCAATAAGTGATTGAATTCTAAGCTTTTGATTCACTGAAAGGTTTGGTTTTGTTAACAGTTTGTAGAGTTTTGGACAGCATTTGGTTGCCGTCGATGTGACCGAAGCGCACATATAATTGATTATAAATAATAATTTGAAAAACATTAGAAATACTAAAATAATAGATATCTTCATTTGAAATGGTGTGCTCTTGTCAAATATCAAGAATAACATCAAATCGGAACTTGTTGGAATTATGAAATAAAATATAAAAATAACATATTTGAAGGAGACATTTAGATCTGAGATTGTCTTGGTCAATCTGTTGTGTTTTGAGAATAGTTTCGTAAGAGAAGCAAGGTTGAAATTTTCAATATTGAAAGTGATTTTATCGTTCAATTGTATGAACTGTAATCTCATGTAAACTAACGATAAGTAAAATAATGAGAAAACAGTCAATAATAAAGTGAATGAATGTGTGCTCCAGAGCTGTGTCAAAGCTGACCACATGATAACAGATATTAAAGAATAGTTTCCATTATAATATTCAATGATCGAGGGCAAATTCATTACCGTGAATGCCATCGGAATATAAGAGTAAAACAAAAATTTTATCAAATATTTTGAAATTAAGTTCACATTTAAAGCAAATTTTCGCCGATTTTTGTCATTCAATACTATTATGTGTTTTCCAGACTTGATATCAGAGAATAGTCGGCAAACGTGTAATTTATTACTGAAATCCATTGAAAATGTAATTATCCAGGCAAGCAGCGAGGTGAGGGATGCAAAATAGAAATGTCCCAGAAATAATTGTCTTTGCGTTAATGCCAGGGTTCGGGTCGGGTCTGACAGAAGCCTTGTTATAAGTGGACTACTGTCGTCGACCATAGACAGTATACAAAATCTGACTGCAATCAAGATATTGATAAAAATCGAGGACAAGATAATCAAGATCCTTTTCTTCGATTTAATACCCTGGGTGTAGTCCTGGAACGTTGGAAATATTGATACAAAGAACTTCTTATTGAAGTTCTCGACAATTGTTAAGCCATTAATTTCGTCCTCAAAAAGAGATTTGAAGTGATTTTTAATTTTTGAATAAAATTTTAGGTTTTTGTTAACACTATTGAAAGGTTTAACTTTATTTCGTCTTTTGACCAAGTTTATTAAATTTAATAATTTAATTTTGAAGAAAACTAACGAAACAAATTTCAATTCGACCATGGTGAAATACTGAATGAAATATTTATTTTTAATTTTAAAAATGAAAACATCTTTAATGGCTTTTTTCAAATCGCATTTTAAATGGAATTTATTATAAGTTTGAAATGTTTTGCTTCAATTAAATTAATGATGATCTAGCACGAATCATGCACGAGTGAAAAATTTGGATATCGTAAACGGCATTCAAAAGTATCAATGTTATTTTCTGGCAAATCCCTAAGAATTTATTCAAGGGATAAACTTGATAAAATTTGTACTATTTGTTTATCAAAAATATTTGGCCATGGTCATTGCACGTGAATGGTTCATAAATATTTATTTAATTTTAAATAAAATGTAAAGCATTTTATTTCAGATAAAGTCAATTATTTTTAGTATATTTTATTTACTGACAATAATTTTTGTCAAAAGTACAGACTTTAAAGATATTAAGGAAAATAAAAAAGATTTTGTAAAAATAAAATTGCATGCTTATATTTTTTAATAAATCATTATAAATAACAAGTTGAAAAAAAGAAGAGAGAGTAAAATTTTCACGTGAAAGGTTGTGCTCTTATCAAATACCAAGAATAAAAGAACCAAATTGAAAATCATTGGAATCATGAAATAAAATGATATATTTGTTGAACACATTCAGGTCTGAGATGATCTTTGTCAATATATTGTGCAAGGTAAATAGTTTGAAGAGATTTCCAATAGTGATTATTTCCAAATAAAAGGTTATTTTATCGTTCAATTGCTTGAACTGTAATCTCAGATAAACTAACGCTAAGTAAAGTTGAGTGAAACCAAAGAGCTATAAAGAGAGTGAATGTGTGCTCCATATTTGCGTCATCAATGACCACGTGATAACATTGACCAGTGGGTAGTTTCATAGTATTCGATGACCAAGGGCAAATTCAAAATTAATAATACAATCGTAACAAAAGCGTAATAGACGTGTCTTAACAAATATTTTGAAACTAATTTCACATTTAAAGCAAAGTTTCGCCGATTTTTGTCATTCAATACTATTATGTGTTTTCCAGACTTGATATCAGAGAACAGTTGGAAAACATGTAATTTATTACTGAAATCCATTGCGAAAAACACTAACCATATTGTGAGCGAGGTGAATGAAAGAAAAAAAATAAGTGCCAGGAACTTTTTAATTAACAAGGATAAAGTGAGTTAATAGAAAACTTTTTTTTTCAACTCTAGAAAAAAAATCAAAAACTTAAACAACTAGCAAAGTAGTTGATATGTTTTGGCCAAGTTTAATTAAGTGCTGAATTTAATTTTCAAAATAACTTCTTGATAATTCCATAATAAATAAGCACAGAAAAACATTTCTACTATCTGCCTTATTTGCTCTAGGTTATTTTCACGCATGAAATATTGCTAAAGTTATTCAATTTGAATAACAGACTGAATATTCTGTTGGATTTCACCTAATTTGATGGTCGGGTGTCACTCCTGTGTAGTACTTTCCAACAGCACTCCATTGCCTTCAATACAGTTTATACTCAGATTTTTTTTTCTTGAAATAAACTTTAATTGAATTCAGAGAAAAATTATTTTTAAACAATACTTAAGATTTCGAGAGTTTTGATAAAATGAAAACCAATTTATTGCAAATAAAGTCAATTAGTTTAAAAAAAAATTATTTTTTGACAAATATTCGTAAAAGTCTGCCTTTTTGTAGAATTAAGATTACATGGCTCATATTTTCAATTATTAAAAATATTTGATTAAGTTTCTAATGAGAATGAAGCTAGTAACCCAAACGCACAGGTAGCTAAAAAACTCGTAATTTTTCATCTGAAATAAGTCGTAACAATAGAAACCTATCGGAGAGTCCGACAACTCCTCAATAAATGACTGAATTCTTAGCCTTTGATTCACTGAAAGGTTTTGTTTTGTTAACAGTTTGTAGAGTTTTGGACAGCATTTGGTTGCCGTCGATGTGACCGAAGCGCACATATAATTGAGTATAAATAACAAGGTGAAAAACATAACGAATGCCAAAGTTTGAAGTATCTTGACGTGAATGACTGTGTTCTTGACAAAGACCAAGAATAAACTCAAACTGAAACTTGGTGGAATCATGAAATAAATGATAAAAATCAAGTACTTAAAGAATATGTTGAGATCCGAGATGGTCTTGGTCAATCGGTTGTGTTTGAAGAATAGTTTCTTAAGAATAGCAAGATTAAGATTTTCAATATTCGAGATTATTTTGTCGTTTAATTGAGTGAATTGTAATCTCAGGTAAACTAAAGATAAGTAAAATTTTGTGAAAACAGTGAGAAATAAAGCGATTGAATGAAGGAAACCAAGGAGTATTAGCACTCACCAAATTAAAACAGATAATAATGTGTAGTTTCCATGATAATATTCAATACCGAGGGTAAACAAAACAATATGAATATAATCGGAATCATTTGATAAAATAAAAGTCAATTATTTTTATAATATTTTCTTTTCTGACAATAATTTTTGACAAAAGTACAGACTTTAAAGTTATTAAGAAAAATGATAATGATTTTGTAGAATTTAAATGGCATGCTCATATTTTTTTCAATGTTTAAAAATATTTAATTAAATTTTTGACGAGAATGAAGCTAGTTGCCCAACCAGCCAGGTATCCAAAGAACTCCGTGTTATTCATCTGAAATAAGTCGTAACAATAGAAACCTATCGGAGAGTCCGACAACTCCTCAATAAATGATTGAATTCTTAGCTTTTGATTCACAGATAGCTTTGGTTTTGTGAACAGTTTGTAGAGTTTTGGACAGCATTTGGTTGCCGTCGATGTGACCGAAGCGCACATATAATT
>JAQIXV010001194.1:0-10362 GCA_034700625.1 Tectocepheus velatus
TCTCTCTCTCTCTCTCTCCCTCCCTCCCTCCCTCCCTCCCTCCCTCCCTCTCCTCATAATATTTCAAATAAATGACAAGGTTGTGTATAAACAGACACACACGATGTAATTTAAACAAGTTATATTCAATTTAGCGAGCAAAGTTAAAAAAATTTTAAAAACAGTAATTTTTAAACTAGTTCAAATGAAAAATTGGATAAAATTTTTATGCTTTTAAACTGGATAGAGGGAATATTTGAAACTGTGATTTTTACTCTAGGAATCATGTGATTTTAACTAGGAAATAAAGTTTCCACCCTGGACTTCACAAAAGAGTTATTCAAAAATAAGTTATCAATTTATAATCAATCAATTGCTAGTATTGAAAGCCAAGATTCAAAATTCGAATAAATTTTCATGTTATCAATCTATAATAGCATTGCATTTGAAAAATAGAACAAAATAATATTTCAAATAAATATTAACTATAGCTAAACAAACTAGCTGTAATTTAAACAAGTTATTTTCAAGTGAATTAACTAAATCAAAATTTAATTGAAAACTGTAATTTTATTTTTAAAACTTATTATATATTAGATATTTATTCAAAATAATAACCTTGGAGAAATATTTCATGATTTGAATTTTTTTCTATTTGAATATTCAGAGGAATTACACCAAAAACTGTTTTGAGTCACACATTATTCTGAGCGAAACTTTAGGCAAACCCTAAAAATAAACGGAAAGACACAAAAAAATTTCAGATAATTTTTAGCTGAAATCTGATGATAATTCTCGTGGAAAGACTTGTCACCAAACAATTCAAAACGCCTTTCCCTTTCAGTGCAGAGCACAGCACAACATCCCAGTCCACGAACCCTAACCCAGAATAAGAGTTTTGTATCTATTTTTTGTCACCACAAGTGCTGCTCATTTCGCACATCCATATACTCCGAGAGCAGTGAAAAAAACGTCAAAAAAACTGTAAATTCGTAACAAAATTATAGTTCAATGAAACTCAAGGGACGGGTATATGTTATGCTGTGCTCTCACATCGACTGATCACTAATTTTGTTTGACTGGCGAAACATGTCTTTCAAATATAGATAACACAAGTCTTTAATGTGAATCTATTTTCTGCTATCAGTGACATTAAATTGAGGAAATCCTCTCCTCCCTGTGCTCTCACTCAGAGTCTGTTCCCTCTTATTCTGTGCTGAAAAAATCACATCAATCTTAACGTCAAATCATTTTATACTCGAGTTTTTTCGGTGACATAATTACTGTCACAATATTTTTGGGGAAACTTTTTTTTATTACAATTTTTTATTGTATTTTGTTTTCTGTGTTTAAGTCAAAAGTATTTTTTCCTAACAATTAATTCTAATGAAAATTAAATGAGAATTCAACTCAACTATCAAAAAATCAGCGAAACTTTTTTATGAACCCTTTCCACAGTATTCGAGCACAGAATAAGTGCTCAGAACTGATAAAAAACAAACTTTTGATTTATATCTGAAGAAAAACTGCTGACTATTACACACTTTTAAAGTCATTTTTGGATTTAATAACAAATTTATTACAAATTTTATCCCAAAATAAGAGATAAGTCTTTACTTCAGACAAATTGCAGACAATTTTCAAAACAATTTTAATGCAATTTTTGGTCATATCTTGTGTTTGAAAAAAAATCCCAAAAATATATAAAAACTTTTTTCTCTTTGTTTTCAAACCTTATGGTGTGCTTTGAATACAAATGCTTTTGGGGAACGCCATAAAACACTGACTGAGTCTCTCAAATAGTTGAGGTGGGGGTCAAAAGCGCAGCACATAATTGAGATTTACTACCGATTAGTGAATAGTCGGAGTAATTACTGTAAATCATATCAAAAGAAATGGATTTTTTTCAAAAAACTTTTTAGTAGTTTTCAGCTCAGAATAGCGATAGGAAAACGCACAGTCAGTCAACTAAAAATTATTCTGAGCACTAATGAGCAATGCATTTCTCAATTATCAAGCAATAAATTATTGGCTGATTATTTCATTCCAGTAGTCGTTGACTGAATTGATTGGAAACTCATAAAAAAAGTTTATTTGAATTTAAAGATAAGTTTTTTAAACTACTCTTAAGACTACTTAAGAAAAGTTTGATTAATATATAAATCACTTAATATTTTCTGAGAAGTAATTAAAGATTAATGAAATTTATGGCCATTTTTCAAAACAGGAGTCAAATAATTAAAATAGTTTTATAGCTATTTATCTGATGTTTTGAATTTGAGTTTGAATTTTGAAAAAAATTGTTTTCAATATTTCGAAAGCAATTAATTGATTGCTTAAAACTGATGGAAAATATTTTGAAATATTTATTTAAATTTTAAAAATATTTTTGATTTGGGTTTTGAAAATTTAAATCAAGAAAAAGTTAACTTGCTATTTACTGGGATTGTTTGAAAACTGTAATAGAGTTGTAAAAGTTTAAGCATTTATTTACTATAAAAATCATTTACTTTGTTGGAGTAGTTTTATGTCGTAATTACTTTTAGAGCCAAGTTAATTTTATTGAAATTTAACTTGATAACTGTATTTTATTTCTTGGTAAAAACTGTTGATTGATTTTTAGTGAGACTAAAATACATGGTAATTACTGGAATCAATTACTTGGTCAATACTAGGTTAGTGCAATCGTTTTGGTTTAAAATAAATGAGCTTGATTTTTTGTTGTTGAATTTCTATTGAAAACTGTAATCAATTTAATAAATTTAATTTAGCTAATTATTCAACCATGATATTTATGTTTGGATTATTAAAATCAGTCTTTTACAAGGCAAATTTTCTCAAAGTGAAATTGAAAAACCATACTAAATAAATAAACAAGGTAATACGTAGCTGTAATCCATATTATGTGATTATTATGGATATAATCGAAAAGACCCTCTTACTTTTGTATTAGCTAGGTAATCTTTTTCAAAATTCAACTTGAAACTGTGATTTTAAATTTAATAAAAATGCTTGCAAGACCATTCAGTGAAAGAAATACTCTTGGTTGAGAGGAAACAAATCAATTTATTTTTAAATTATAATATTTTTCTCTTAAAACTCTAGTAATTTGAAAACCATCGAAATTATATAAGCAAGGTAACAAAGCTAACTAATTGAATGGTTTAAAGACTGTAATAGAGTTTCAAAGTTTTATCATTTAATAGCCAAGAAAATTGTATACATCAATTGGAATCAATTGGAAATTAGCTAGGCTAATTTTAAGATGTTATTTTTATGTCTTGCTAAAACTTGCCCAATGATTTTTAGTGGAACCAAAACACTTGGTCATAATTGTATTGATTATAATGAAAATTAAATTTGAATGAGCCTTATAAAATTTTGTTGAATTTTCAATGAAAACTTTAATTAAATTATAAAATAAAGTTTAATATTAACAAACAATATTAAAATGTATTCTTGGAGAAAAATTTAGTCGTGTTTAATGAACAAGCCATAATTTTCTCAAAGCAAAAATGTTATTTAATAAAAATTAGATAAGCAAGATTATTATCTGTGAGTTAAAGCAATAAATCAATGAGAATTTAACTTGCTATTTACTGGGATTGTTTGAAAACTGTAATTTTAAATTAAAGTTTTAGAATAATTTCACACAAAATATGGTTAAAATTTATTGGTTACTATTCAGTAGTTGAATTGATTTTTAGCAATTCATCTTGCTAACTGTAATTGAATTGTAAGGTTCTAGCATTTTATCACTCAAAAAAGTTAATCATTTTATTATGGGTTTTGAAATTTCGACTGAATTGTTTTTGCATCAGCAGGGTAACTTTATCAGGTTTAATTTAAAACTGTAATTTTATTTTTCATAAAATCTTAAAATAATCTTCCAGTGGAAAAAATAAACTTGGCCTATTAACTTTAGACAATTCATATTTTTAATGTTAAATACTGTAATTAATTTATAATTCAAAATTGAGCATGAACATCAAGTCAAAACAATGCACAATTGGCAAAACATTAAAAATAATTTTTTTTATACTAGATAATTTTATCATCAAAGCTAATCAATTTGAAATGCATCCAAATTAGATAAACAAGGTATTAAATTTACGGGATATTTATCCCCATTTTTCAAAACAGGAGTCAAATAATTAAAATAGTTTTATAGCTATTTATCTGAAGCTTTGAATTTGAAAAAAGTGTTTTCAATATTTCGAAATCAATTGATTGTAAAAAACTGATGGAAAATATTTTGAAATATTTATTTAATTTTAAAAATATTTTTAATTGAAATCTGAAAATTAAAGTCCAGAAAAAATTAACTTGGTATTTAACTGGGATTGTATGAAAACTGCAATATTGTTTTAAAAGTTTAAACGTTTAGTCAATATGAAAATCATTTAACATTATTGGATAATAAAATGAGAGTTAATTTTCATTCAAATTCAGCTTGATAACTGTATTTTATTTCTTGGAAAAAACTGTTCATTGATTTTTAGTGAGACTAATGCACTTGGTCATTGTAATCGTTTTGGAAAAGGTTGAAAATAAATGAGCTTGGTTTTTGTGTTGAATTTCTATTGAAAACTGTAATTAATTTATTAAATTTAATTAAGCTAATTATTCAATCATAATATGAATTTTTAGGATATAATTTATATTAACTTTTTTACAAGGTAATTTTTCTCAAAGTTCAATTGAAAAATCATAAAAATTAAATAAACAAGGTAATAACTGTAATTTAATTTGAAAATATCAGGTATTAGATGATCCAGAAGTCTATCTGATTATTAATGTTATTCCTAAGGATATGTTATTTTTGTATTAGCTAGATGATTTTTCCAAAATTCAAGTAGAAACTATATTTTATAAAATTCTACCAAGATCATTCAATGAAAAAAATACACTTGGTTGAGAGGAGCCAAATCAATTCATTTTTATATTATAATTTTTTCTCTTAAAGCTCTAGTAATTTTAAAACCAACGAAATTATATAAGCAAGTTAACAAATTCTGAAGCTTGCTAACTAATTGAATAGCTTAAAGACTGTAATCAAGTTTTAAAATTTTATCATTTAATAGCCAAGAAAATTGTATTTCAACAATTGGATCATCGGTTAAGTTGATAACTTTTATTTTTATATCTTGCTAAAAGCTGAACAATGAATTTTATCGAAAATAAAACACTTGGTCATTTGTATTGGACATAATGAAAATGAATGAGCCGTGTAAAATTTTGTTGAATTTTCAATAAACTATAAGTTATAAAATAAAATTTATTGTTACCAACCAATTGTAAAATGTATTCTTGGACAAAAAACTTATTCAGCTTAATAAACAAGGCATAGTTTTCTTAGCAAGCAAAACTTTTAGTTTCATAAAAAAAATTAGTTATGC
Source organism: Tectocepheus velatus (assembly GCA_034700625.1). Taxonomy (NCBI): domain Eukaryota; kingdom Metazoa; phylum Arthropoda; class Arachnida; order Sarcoptiformes; family Tectocepheidae; genus Tectocepheus; species Tectocepheus velatus. The sequence continues at coordinate 5,379 of JAQIXV010001194.1, forward strand.
AAGGTTATTATTTGCGAATTGAAACAATAAATCAGGAAGAATTTAATCTTGTGATTTAACAAGATCTTTAGAAAATTGATGTTTTACAATTTAACTCGCTAACTGTAATTGAATAGTAAAGTTCTGGCATTATATGATACCAGCATTCAATTCAATTATTGGCATTAAAAGATCCAGTTGTTTTTTTTGTAGTAGTTAGGTAAATTTTTTTTCGAAATTAATCTTGAAAACTGTAATTTATGAATTTCACAAAATATCACCACCAATTCAATTGAATAAATAACTTAGTCAATTTTAAGCTCAAATTTCCCACTGTGTAAAATTTTTACCTTCAATTAAAAACTGTAATTAAATCACTATTTATAAATTAACCATGATCATCAATTAAGTACAATTATTAATTGGTGTTTCGGTGAACCTTTTTATTATACAAGACACTTTTCTCAAAGCTATATCAATTTAAAAATCATCCAAATTAGTTCAATAAGGTAATAAATTCTTGAAGCTTGTTGTCACCTTAATAGTTTAAAGACTGTAATAGAGTTACAAAGTTTTGGCATTTTATAGCCAAGCTAATTTTAAATTTCACTTGATAACTGTGATTTTAATATCTTGCTAAAACCAATGACATTTAATGGAACACTTGGTCATTTATTGATCATATAATGAAAAGGAATTAGCCGGGTAAAATTTTGTTGAATATTAAATGAAAACTGTAATTAAATTATAAAATAAAATTTAAAGTTAACAAACAATAGTAAAATAAATTCTTGGATAACTCACTCATTTTTAATAAACAATACATAATTTTTCTCAAATCAAAACTGTTATTTCTTGCAAATTAAATAAGCAAGGTTATTATTTGTTAGTTAAAGCAATAAAACAGGAAGAATTTAACTTGTTATTTAACACGATCTTTTGAAAACTGCAATTTTATTCTGAATTTTTTAAACAAGTTTTACACAAAATATTGTTTAATATTATGGGTTATTTCAGAATTGATTTTTATCAATTCATCTTGCTAACCAATTAATTATGGGTATTCCAACCAATTGGGTTATTTCTGCATCAGCAGGGTAATTTTTATCAACTTGAAAACTGTAATTGTATTTTTCATAAAATCTTAAAATTATCTTTCAATTGAAAAAAAATAAGCTTGGACTAGCGGCTATTAGACAATTATGTTTTTTGTATTGAAAACTGTAATTAATTGATAATTTAAAATTGAGAATGAACACCAAGTCAAACAATGCAAACTTGGAAAAATTTCAGTCACTGGTTTTTTATACTAGACAATTTTATCCTCAAACCTAATCAATTTGAAAAGCGTCCAAATTAGATAAACAAGGTAATAAATTCTGAAGCTTGGAGTGCCGGCTGTTTTCCACACAAAAAAGGGACACACCTTTCAAAGCAGTCGGTAGTCATTATCTGTGAAATAAATTCATGACTTCTGGTATTCATTGCATTGGTTTTTGAAAAATTTGAATTTTTATTACTCCCGGAGCTGTCGACTGAAATATAAGGACTTTTTTCACTTTATTTTTCTCAATTCACTGGAAAAATGTGTTTACTTAACATTAATCTAATCTTTTCATCTATTTTTATAGACCAAGAGTTTATTTCTTTTGAAAAAATAAATTCTTGGAATAATTTATTCAAAAGAATACATTATTTTCAATGAAATTCCGTTTTTTCAATGAATTTCTTGGCTTTTCATTGAATTTCTGGGATTTTAATGATATTTAAGTCATTTTTTATGAAAAGTGAAAAATCAGTACCACTTTTACTGGGGATAGACATCAGATAAGGAGAGCACAGAATAAAATCGATTGGAATTAAATGTTAATTAAATTTTATGTCAAAAGCAAACAAATCAGTCGTTTTTTGGATGAAAAACATTCAAAAAAACTAATAAATTGTTTTTGACATCGGATTCAAAGCCAAACGTAATAATCGTATAATACATTTACATACCATTCCCTACCAGTCCTCTACTCTTTACGCTTCAATTGATTAAATATTTTTATCTCTCAAAACAATAGACCAAACAATTTAGTGATTAATTATTTTTTATCGTAAATTGAATTATAGTTATAAGTAATAAAACAAATATTTATTTTTTCCCAAAAAATATTTGAAAATTACATTTAATTATAGTTTGAATTCGATTCAAGTTTTACATCAAATCCATTACACGAAGAGAGTGAGAGGGAAAGAGAGAGAGAGAGAGAGAGAGAGTTCTCTTGTGTTCAGTTTTATGGAATGTTTTCGGCATTTCATTCAACTATTAATTTATTTGCCTTTCATTTCACGCTTCTCTCTCTCTCTCTCTCTCTCTCTCTCTCTCTCTCTCTCTCTCTCTCTCTTCCAACATAACCAGTCATTAATAATAGGAGGAGAGAACAGGTGGTCAGTCAGTCAGCGCACAGCATAACAAACATAAAGAAGCGTTTGTTTAAAGCGTTAATAAGACTCACAAATAAAGTGAAGAATAGTTTTTGAAATTTTTTTTTCTCTTTATTTTTCTCAAAAATGATTTTCACCTGCAGTCGGGTTAAGGATAATTATAAACTTACAAGTTTTCTGATGGATAAAATGGTTGATGACCCTGCTAACTTTGGGCTGAAGTCGCTAATCGGTTTCTAATGTAATACACAGTCCATAGGAAACACACATTTCCTAAAATAGGGTTGAATTTCAAACACAATTATCGCGAATATTGTTATCAATGAAATTAAATGGAAAGGGATTCCCATTATGTCATTAAATATGGGATTCCACTCATGATATGAATCAGATATAGACTAATGAATGGCAGGAATTCCCCTAAAAATACATAAAAATTCATTATTAAAGTCTATGACTGAGTTATGAGTTAAACAACAAACAGACGGAAAGTAAGGGAACGGTATATAAAACAGACAGTCCTTCGGAATATTATTACGATTTTCTCTAATTATGTTATTTTTTATTGCATTTCAATTCAATAAACAGTTTCTCTATTTTAGGCGAAAAGCGATAAAAATAAAAACAAAAATTCAGTGAAAAAAAATAATTAATTAACAAAATTGATCTTGCTAATTATTTTAATCACAAAGCATGAGAATAAAATACAATTTACCAAGAACAAATTGAAATTCAATGAGCAATGACTTTTAAATTTTTGCCAACTTTTAAAAAATTAAAATGCCTATTGTGAAACACCCAGATTATTTTTAAGAATTTGCCTAGCGACTCGTTTAAATTGATGTCGATTTTTTCTTTTTGAAAACAGAATTTTGTCCTTGATTATATGAGTTTTCAAATTATCACGACATGTAGTATTGCAGACATTAAACAAATGATATAATGAATACATTGAGACCCCGAACCAAAGGCTGAAAGTTGAAGCAATGTAGCAAATAAATTCAACTAGCTGAAACTTTGCTTGATGGTGATATGAGGTTTCAGGTTTATATGGAATAATAATCTGAAGTAAAGTATCCGGCCTATTAACATAGTCCCTATTTGATTGTTTAAGAACAACTGTTGGTAGTAATTGATAACACAGTCATAATAGGCACAACTCTTTGTGCAGATCTTGGTGAAATTCAATTTGTTGAAACAAGCTTGCTCAGATTGATTGCTAATCCTTCCAAAAAGCACTGGACTTTCACCCCATTCGATATCAATCCCTTTGAAGACAACCCCACACTCGTCAACACTGACCCGTATTTTACACTTTCTTATGCAGTCCTTATGAGAGAGGTATTGACCGCTCAGTCTATAGTCCTTACAGTTTGTCTGATAAGGACTTTCCAAGAGCCTGAACGACGATAATTTCCATGTGAGCAAGTTAAACGTCTTGTTTTTAATTTCGTACATGTTGAATTCATTGCTTTGAGAAAATGTTAAACTATCATGTAAATGAACCATCCAGCTCCCCATAAAGTACTTATTATTAATGGACATTTCAATCAAATCAGCTTCGGTAATTAAAAACAATGTTTGTTCTAGTAAAAAAGTTATCTAGTTAAAAGATATCCTAATATAACTCTAAGAAACTAAGAAAAATTTACCTGAAATTCTGGAATTGATCGTGAAACAATATCCATTGTAACTTATTCTATCAATTGAACTGTTCAAGTATTGTTTCTTAACTTGAATGTTTATACTTGGTCTTAGAATCTTAATGTAATTAAACAATCTAGGTTTAAAAAATTTAGAGGCCGTATCCAAAGCGTAAGTACTATTGAAGCCGTTTAAGGGCTTCAATCGGAGGCAAAAAGTGATGGCCGGCAGAGGACTGACCACTGAATCAAAATTAGTTTCGATGAATACATTCGTCGGATAATTGAAATAAAGTTCACAGATATTAAAGATTTGCCAAAAGCACCCGACGCTCAAAATAATGTGAAAAATTGATTTAACTAGATTAAAATTAATAAAATTTACCATTCTCTTAATACGTAAAACAACAAGCAAAAGTCATGTGAAGAAAATTTCAAAAAAACAACTTAATTTCTAATTACAAAACTTGTGACAAGATCAATTAATCGTGGGAAAATAGATTTTTAATTGTTTTGTTTATTACTGAAATTTTTACCCAAGTTAATTTCCCAATAACTTGATAATTAATAACTAAAATTGAGGACTCATTTTTCATCAACTATAATACTTGGTTTTTTTTTGAAAAAAAATTGTTTTGTGCTTGTTTATTTAAGTTTCAATCGGCCTAGTCGATTAGGCACCGACAGGAACCGACATGCACCGCAGGCACCGCAGTCACCGACAGGCACCGAGGCACCGAAATATCAAGGCACCGGGCAAGAATATTCTTAACCGTTTAACCGAATAACAATTTAATTGACCATTGGTCAGTAATGATCACTCTTGAGAAATTTATTTATTTGATACAGAAGGTCATAGCAGACCTATTTATTTATATTTTTAACAATATTTTATAAAAATGACCACAGGTCATTTTCTTCAAAAATGCATA
>JAQIXV010001195.1:0-10345 GCA_034700625.1 Tectocepheus velatus
CATTGCGTAGAAAGAGGGCTGACGATAGTACTCGTGCTTATCTGAATCGGCAATAATGGGGGCGTCATTGAAATTATTCACCCAATTAGGACCGCCCTTCATGTCAACAACCATGTTCCAATCAGTCCAGCCAATAACATGGTGAAGTAGATCCTATTGATTTAGCAATGTAGTAAAAAATAAACAAGGCTAATTTTTCATATACCATGAGAATATCATTTGCATATCGTTCAGCCAGCACCCAGGCTCCAATTTTTACTCCGGGTCCGTCACAAGCCTCAGTTGAAAGGAGAAATTTATCAGGATGAAGTTTGTGCGGTTCATCTAGCACAGTTTGTGGTGTGTGACTGTACCAGTGGATGGCTGTCCCGGCCGCGTATTTCCTTGCTTTCTCGTCAGCGAAAACTACCTTGACCCATTCTTGAACATGATCAAGATTGTGATCCCATATCATAACTTGGAGTTTGTCTGTTCCCCACCCACTCTTCTCTAATTCCGGGCCCAAAGTCATGGTTAGGAAGTCTCTCATCATTTCCGGCGAGTAATACATTGAATTGAAGGACTGAATAGCGAACGGTTCGTTTTGAATGGTTATTCCCCAATGGGTTATATTATATTTGACATATTCGTTCAAGTAACTTTAAGAACAGAATAATGTTTTAAATCAAATTTAGTTTTTGTTTAAAACTGTAAATAATTTTTGAAATTTTACAAAAACTAGGCTTAAATTTTTGGCTTTTTTCAAATGGTTTATATCGTTGTCTGAATTTTCAGTTGCAATTATCAACAAATATCAACTCTTTTTGATCTGGTTTTACCATTCACAATTAAAAAACTGAATAATTTTTTTAACTCACCGGACAAAATAATTTGCATATATCTGCCAATACTCAGAACCTACCGGTCCTTTTATTGAGCCACCATGAGCAATTTGGTTATTAGTTTTCATCCAGGCAGGTGCTGACCAGGGACTCCCAAATAGGCGGATCTCATGAGTGGCCATTGATTTAGCTTTCAATATGTAGGGTATCTTTTATGGGTAATCTTTTATGAATACAAGATAATTATTTTTAGCAATTTATCAAAACCTTGTACTTAAAATCCTCTTCAGTCAGATTAAAGTGTGTCAGACTCTTATCAATACCGGAGTCGTCATAAGAGTAGGGTCGGGCAGAAAAGTCTGAACCACCGATAGGTATGCGCCCGACGTTGTACTCGAGACCATCTTTACTGAAGTAGTCTTCGAGTATCTGTTGACTCAATTTTGAGCCCAATTTCTGTAAATTAATTCCCGTCGCGTCAGTGAAGGCACCGCCAAAACCAAGAACATTCTGGTGCTTAATATCCCGGTCCACTTTAAAATGCAACTCACCATGTGCATCTATGAATAATTCAGATTGGTGAACTTGCCTAGGTGAATTGAGAATTATTAGCATACCTTTAGTGCTATTCTGTCCGAAATGAAGGGTTGATTTCCTGAGTCGAGCGCCATCTCTACTACTCTGCCATTTGGTGACCACTCCGGCGGCTGTTTTCACCGGACCCTCGATTTTATCGCAAGGATGGGCTTCACTACAGACGCAGACAAAGCTGTCATAAGTAGTTTTAATATAGGTTTTGCAGTCGGGGCTCAAAACAGCCGAACATATTGTCGATGAAATCAATAGAATTGAAAAACAAGTTATAATTTCATTCATTTTTATTTTGTTTTTCAGAATAAAACTATTGACAACTCATTTCATACTTAATATATATATTTTGTCTCTAATTGTTTATCAAAAATACCTTGATACTTTATCAGTAAATAGATAAATAACAGCGAATCGGCTTATTTATGGAATTATTTTTTCAAATAAATAAAATTGACTTTTATTTAAAAACTGTAATTTATTTAACAATAATTTTCAGATATCTACCACTTTTCAAAATTTTATAATTGGCTTATAATCAGAAGTTTAAATAACTTAGATAGCATATCAACCCCCCCCCCCCCATATATTGTGTCATTAATTTTGTCTATCTATTTCATCTAGTTATTTACTGTTTTCATTTGAGGATAGCTTGCATTAATTGATTTTCATTGAAAACTGTAAATTAATTATTACCGTGTTAGTCAATCGTTTTGAATTTTCAAACAAGTTGATCTCATAAAGAGATCTCATGATCCCAAAATGTGTCTTTAATTTTATTTGAAATATCTTGATTCAAATTGACATAACAGCAACATTAAATAAATTTATATTTAAATCTTGTTATGATCAAGATAATTTATTTCATTCAATCATAATAGACATAAGTCTGTATACTCTTGGGTTCAATACTGTCCACAAGTTTTCCGGCTTTTGTGTCGTCGAGAGTCAGGCGAAGAGTCGTCGCGTCATTATTGACAACAATGACAACTGTGCTGTCATTCTGTGCTCCTCTGAAGGCACCGACAATTGCTTTGCTATTCTTTTGTGTGACAATCGGTGAATCGATTCGTTGAGAACCCGGGGCTAAGAATTTGCTGTAGTGTGCGATAGCGTAGAAAGAGGGCTGACGGTAGTACTCCTTCTTATCTGAGTCGGCGAGAATGGCGCAGTCATTATAGTTTTTATCCCAATTAGGGCCGCCCTTTATGTCGAGGACCATGTTCCAATCAGTCCAGCCGATAACATGGTGAAGTAGATCCTATTCGATTAGTTATTTCGTAAAAAATCATCAACAATGCTAATTTTTCTTATACCTGAAGAATGTCCCTTGCATAATGTTCAGCTAAGGCCCAATCTCCAATTCTTGGTCCCCAGTCACAGGCTTCAGTAGCAAGAATAAATTTATCCGGATGTAATTTGTATGTATCTTCAAGCACAGTTTTTGGGGTGTCACCGTACCAATGTACGGATGTCCCGGCGGAGTATTTCTTTGCTTTCTCGTCAGCGTAAATTACCTTGACAAATTCCATAACATGGTCAAGATTTTGGTCGTATATCATAACTTGGAGTTTGTCTGTTCCCCACCCACTCCTCTCCAACTCCGGGCCCAAAGTCTTGGTCAGGAAATCTCTCATCATTTCCGGCGAGTAATACATTGAATTGAATCCCCATTTGCCTAACGGTTCGTTTTGAATGGTTATTCCCCAATGGGTTATGTTGTGCTTTTTATATTCGTTCAAGTAACTTTATCAACGAATAAAGATTGAAAAAATTGAAATATATTCAAAACTGTAAATAAATTTTCAAATATGTGATAAACTAGTCTGGTTTCAATTGTACAAAAATGGCTTGGTGTGGTCTATAGAATTTTTAGACTGCTGAAAATGTTCTTTTTTAAAATATCATATTTTAGCTTGTTAAAATACTATGAACTTCGCGAATTTAATGATTTGGAATGAAAAACTGTAATATTTTTGAAATAAATTCCAAATGATAAACAAAAAAAATTAAACAAGATTATTGGGACATCTAGTCTAAATATTTTTAAAATGACTTAGAATAAATCTGAAACGCTTTTTTTAAACTCACCGAACAAAATAATTTGCCCATATCTGCCAATACTCAGTACCTACCGCTCCTTTTATTGATCCACCATGAGCAATATTATTATTATCTTTCATCCAGGCAGGTGCTGACCAGGGACTGCCAAACAGACGGATCTCATGAGTGGCCAATGATTTTGCTTTCAATATATAAGGTATCTATTGACGCAGACTTATGATCAAGGTCAAGATTTATCAATTTATCAAAAACCTTGTACTGAAAATCCTCTTCAGTCAGATTAAAGTGTGCCAAAGTCTTATCAACACCAAAATCATCGTAAGTGTAGGCACGGGCGGAATAGTCCGATCCGCCTATAGGTAGGCGCCCGACGTTGTACTCCGATCCGTGTTTACTGAAGTAGTCTTCGATTACCTGATCACTCAATTTTGGGCCCAATTTGTGTAAATTAATTCCCGTCGCGTCAGTGAAGGCACCACCAAAACCAAAAACCTTCTGAAACTTGACATTCCGGTCCACTTTCACGTGTAACTCACCATGAGCATCTATGATGAATAAAATTTAATGAAATTATCTTGGTGAATTGAGAAATATTAGCATACCTTTAGTGCTATTATGTCCAAACTTAATTTCTGATTTTCTGAGTCGAGCGCCGTCTCTACTACTCTCCCATTTGGTGACAACTCCGGCGGCTGTTTTCACCGGACCCTCGATTTTATCGCAGGGCTGGGCTTCAGTGCAAACACAGGCGAAGCTGTCGTGTGTTGTCTGCTTATGATTCTTACAGTCGGGGCTCAAAACAGCCGAACATATTGTCGACGAAATCAATAGAATTGAAAAATAAGTTATAATTTCATTCATTTTTTGAGTGTTTTTCAAAACTATAACTATTGACAACTCATTCAATAGTTTATATAATTTCTTTTGTTCTAATTTTTATCAAAATGTTCTTAAAATTTGATACATTATCAATAAAAAACAATTCAATTTATCTAGCCTTATAAAATTAAATCTTATTAATAAACTGGCAATAAGTCACAAATTATGTTCTGATATTGGTTGGCCTTCGATTTAAGTTGTTGAAATTGGAAAAACAAATGACGATTGTCACCAGTTTTATGAGAAACTCAAATGCTGTGCCTTGATATCTTATCGGTAAACGCCAATCAAATTTTCTGGGGATTTATTATTTCAAATAAATAAAATTGTTTTTTAAATTTAAAAACTGTAATTTAGTCAATAATTATCGTCAGTTATTTACTATTTATTATAACATTTATAAATGGCAAGGGAAAAACAATCCAGGGATAAACCAATTTATTTTACCAGAAATTCAAATCAAATAAAATCAACTAGTCTATCAATTTTTTCATATCTCATGGGAAAATTAAATTTTTCTGTTCCCCACCCGCCCCCTCAAAATCAGGTCCAAGAGTTATGAAGAGTGTATAGAAAATTTTAGGATAAAATAATAAGTGACAATGGTGAGTTTTGTGACAGTAGGTGACCAAGAACTAAAAATCTGAGTTGAATTGAAGACTGTAATAAATTTAAAGAAATAATTTTAGATTTACAGTAGGATAGGAGGGGATATACGAGGACACCTTAGGCCCTAAGGTGTCCTCCTATATCCCCTCCTAAAAATAATTTTCAAAACCACGTGACTCAGTCACGTCAACAACTTTTAAAGGTCAACAACCTTGAAGATCAACAACTTTTGAAATTCAGCCAATTTCTGAAAAAATAAGCAGATCACGTCAGAGTTTAGGAACAAGTTATTTGACTCCGCCCATTTTTCTATTAACCAATAGAATTATAATTGAACCCTTTCAAAGGCCAGAATTTTGAAATCGCAATGACTTTCGGAATTTTTTAATAAATTGAATCATTAATTTTTATACTATTGAAAGCATTATATAAGAAAATGAGATAATCATTATAACAAAATGAAATACCACTCTAAAGAAAACACAAAGAACTAACATTGGTTTTAAAACTCGTTGTTGCCTAGCTACAGGACAATTTGAATCATGATCTTCTGCATGCGTAGTGGAAAAATACATTTTTTATTTTAATTCGATAAAATAATCATACAATTTTCAGGTTTTTATAGAAATATTATATTTCTTCTATTATAAGAAAATCGCTAATATAAATATTACCTTGTCAAATTTGACCTTTCGTTTAATTAATGAATTGATAATTTATTAATAATTTACAAATCAATTGACTTTAATCGATTACGTAATCACCCTCTTTATCTACCACTGTCCCCCATCTTCTGACCAAGTTTTCAATCCCTTGTTTAAAGAATTCGGTAGTCTTGGAGGCAATGAAACTTGAGATGTCTTGTCTGACCGCTTCTTCATCGTCGAACTCCTTTCCCGCCAAATGATGTGATAGTGATCGGAATAGATGGTAATCTGAAGGGGCAATATCGGGGCTATAGGGAGGGTGGGGGAGGACTTCCCAACCCAACTGAACAATCTTTTGTTGAGTCCTTACCGAAACATGGGGTCTGGCATTATCATGTTGGAGAATAACCCCTTTCCGGTTGACCAGTGAGGGCCGATTTCTGACCAAGGCATCATTCAATCGGGTCAACTGTTGGCAATAAATGTCAGAATTGATCCTCACTTTCGGGTCTAAGAGCTCCCAGTGAACCACACCCCTTATGTCCCACCAAATGCAGAGCATTATCTTCTTCGGGTGTAGCCCGGGTTTAGGAGTCGGGTCGGCTTTCTGGCCAACGGACAGCCATTGTCTTCTCTTCTTGATGTTGACATAGAGAACCCATTTTTCATCTCCGGTGACAATTCGGTCCAAAAATGGTTCCCTTGTATTTCGCGCGAGAAGTGACGCTGCGATGGTCGCCCGCTGTACCCGATTTTGTCCGAAAGTTTGTGCGGAACCCAAATCCCTTCTTTCAGGACTTTCCCGATTTGTTGGAGGTGTAGCCGAATGGTCTCATGTGAGCACTCCATAATGGCCGCCATTTCGCGTAATGTTTGTCTCGGGTCTGATTCCACGAGCGCTTCCAAAGCCTTGTTGTCCCCTACGGGTTCGGGGCGTCCGCGGGGCTGATCTTCGAGACTGAAGTTTCCGTAACGAAACTTAGCGAACCAGAGCTGACACTTCCTAACTTCCAAAGCATTTTCATAAATGTCATTGATGTTCTTCGTGGCCACAGTCGCGTTATTCCCTTTCCTGAACTCGTAAAGCATAATGTGTCGGATGTGCTGTTCTTCGGAACTCATGTTTACCACAAATATTATTAAAGAGTTTTTTATTGAAAAGTAAACAATAATAAGCCCTTTACATAAAAAATGTAATTAATTTATTTTATATTCAGTGCATAGTAATGAGATTCCAAATTATCTTGGTCAACAAAAACGAAAAGTCAAATTTGACAAGGTAATAACAAACTTTTTAAATACCTTATTAATATGATTTCTTGATTTGAATCCAGTTCCAAAAATATTCCCATTTCTTGTCATTGTAAAAGAATATCCATCAAAACGATACTTTAAATTTGGAAATATCTCAATTTCATAGGATGTGTTTTCTTTTTCGGTAGTAGAGAGTTTTATTAAATCAATTTTATTAGGCAATTTCGTTGAAAAACAAAAATTTGTGTACTTGAATTTATCAATCTTTGCATTATAATTTCCTAGTAAATTCAATAGGAATATGAAATGATTGCAGGCACAACCAATTTGCTTCTTTGTTTTCCCGCCACTTATTATACAAATTCCAGTTTTGAAAACAAGAAACGTTAAACTCGAATTTATATATTTCCAAATCATTCCGGAAAACTTTTCTGGTTTATATTTTTTACTTCGAAAAATAAGATAATGGTCATTATTCAATATATCTTCTAAATCGAGTAAAAATTTGGTTTCAAATCGAGCACATATATTTGTTATTTTCAGTTTGGAATTCATCGTTAAATAAAATCGAAATGATTCCAACAATATATTATATATAAAATGTAATAATGTTCAAGGTCATTATGAGCATAAAAACTCAGAATCATTTCATCATATGTTTTCAATCATTAAATAATGAGGTCATCAAAGTAATTGCGTCGTGTGAATGTAATAACACTCAAGGTCATATGAAATCGATAAAAACAAGTATCAAACAAAAATTTTAAACATTCGAATAAAATATGTCCGACCAGATGGTTGCCCTTTTATTTGAACGAATAACAGAAAATGCATATAGATCCACACATGGGTCAAGTTATGCTGCTGGTTACGATCTTTACTCTGAATATAAATATACGGTTCCTGCAAGAGGAAAAGAAATGGTGAAGACTGACTTGCGCGTGTGGACAACAAACAATACATGTGGAATTTCAAGGAAGAATTGATCAACTATTGCAAAAAAGATGTCAACTAATGGAATGTGTTTTGAAGTTTCGTAAAGTATTCAAATCAATCACTGGTTTGGATCCAATGACACGTGCTTTCACACTGTCTTCTATTGGTTTAGAAGTGTTTAAATTTAAATATTTGAAACCTCAAATTTTAGCTTTGTCTCCAGTAGAAGGTTATTCAGCCAAGAAAAAGAACTCAATGGTTGCAAAATGTTGGCTAGATTGGATTGACGAAACAAATGGTATAGAATTGAAGAGAGAGTTCCAACTTGGTAATTTATACATTGATGGCTATGACGAAAAGAACCGTATCTGTTACGAATTTTTTGGTTGTTTTTACCATGGACATAACTGTTATAATAATTTCGATAAAAAGAAATTTGATGATGTTTTGGAAAGGAAACAGTTTCTTGAACGAAAAGGTTATGAATTCATTTTTGGGGGTCAATACAATCATGAAATGAAAAAAGATGAGAAAATACTAAATTATTATAAACAAAGATTTGCATATTACCGAAACGTCAAGAAAGATGGTCATGCTGAAATAAGATAGTCATTTTTTGGGGGTCGTACTAATAATTTGAACTTTCATCAAAAAGTTTGTGAAGACGAAGAAATCAAATACTTGGATTTCTGTTCTTTATATCCTTATGTTTTGAATACCCAATTGGACATCCCAAGATTATCAATAAGGATTTCGACTACAGTTTAGCAACATATTTTGGATTTATTAAGTGTAAAATTGAGCCACCAAGAGGTTTATACTTACCAGTGCTTCCGATTGTTGTACAAAAGAAACTAATGTTTCCTTTATGTGTTTATTGCGCGGAGAACCAAATAGCTGAATGTGTTTGTAAAGAAAGAGATATGGTTAATACATGGACCACAGAAGAAGTTAAGAAAGCAATTGAAAAAGGTTATAAACTAAAACAGATTTATGAGATACTACACTATGATAATGAGAGTGTGTCAGAAGAACTCTTTAAGAAATATGTAGACATGTGGTTAAAGATTAAGCAACAATAATCTGGATGGCCAAGCTGGTGTTCTACTGAAGAAGATAAAATCAAGTATATTCAAGAATACGATAATAAAGAAAATGTTTCTTTGGAGTATGAATCGATTGAGAAGAACGAAGCTTTGAGATTTATTGCGAAGATCATGCTTAATAGTTTTTGGGGTAAGCTGGCACAACGACCGAATCAACCGCGAACAACAATCGTCAAGAGTTATGATCAGTATTTTGAGATTATTTGTGCCCAGAAAACAATAACCTCAGAGCTCATGGTCAATGAAGACACACTTATTGTCGAGTGGGAGTTTGAGGATATACGTCATGATAATGTGAAGAATTATAATATTGCAGTTGCTAGTTATGTGACAGCTTGGGCCCGTCTCAAGCTTTACGACATAATGGATGAGATTGAAAAAATACGCTTTCAGTCTATTATATGACGACACGGATTCAGTTTTATCCCTTAGAAAAAAGAACGATCGAGAGATCACATGCGGTCACTATTTGGGGGCTGACAGATGAGATTGGGGTCAATTCAAGATGCATCGAATTTGTGTCGCTCGGACCAAACAACTATGTCTGTGTAGTGGATCAGGGGATGGAAACTTCAAAACTGAAATAAAATGTAAAGGTATTTCTCTATCTTGTAATGCTAGAGGTATTGTAAACATTGAGAATATGAGAGTTAGCTAATGCCTATTGTGAGAGGAAAGAAAGTATAGAACTTTCTGTTCCTCAGCGACAGTTTGTTATAAATAATCATTGTCAAATTTTTACAAGATATTTTAATAAGGTTTATAAAGCTGTTAGTCTTAAAAGAAATGTTGACGGCAATGTAACATATCCCTTTGGATATTGATTTTATTATATAACTCAATAAAAGATGTAATTTGAAGCTTAAAATAAATGCCAAATTTCCGAAAAAAATTGTCTTCATTTACAAAGATTTTTAAACGTAAAAAGAAAGGGTTATAAACCTTTACTCAACGATAATAGTGATGATCAACAGACATATGTAAAGTACTCACAACCGGAACCACAGTCTCAATCCGGTAAGGGTTGGAAGGGTTGGAAGGGTTGGAAGGGTTGGAAGGGTTGGATCGCAAATAAAGTGATAAAAACCAAAATTCAAAATAAAACGTAATAAAAGAAGAAGAGCACAAAAACCACAAACAAAATCTAAAATTAAAATCGTGGTCATTTTTTACCCTTTTGAAGCAGTCGTTGATTATGTCTAGACAGTTGTTGACCTTCTCTCACATTATTATTTGGTTGATTTTAAAAGTTGTTCCAAAAAGTGTCTTTAATTTTATTTTAAATATCTTGATTCAAATTGACATAACAGCAACATTAAATAAATTTATATTTAAATCTTGTTATGATCAAGATAATTTATTTCATTCAATCATAATAGACATAAGTCTGTATACTCTTGGGTTCAATACTGTCCACAAGTTTTCCGGCTTTTGTGTCGTC